>JAQOWZ010000439.1:0-40674 GCA_035578165.1 Stenolophus ochropezus
ACGCGCTATCTCAGAGTAGTAGGTATTGTAAAATCCAGCCAATGAAATTTACAAAATACAACGAATTTATCAAAAATAGGTAAAATCTGACTTTATTTTTGTAAAAAATTATATAAATATTTGCTTCCGGGCCCGAATTTTATAAGTTTTCATCATATTTTATCCACAGTATAGGTCCAAAAGCATGTTTATGAATGTTTTAACAAAAATATCCATTTCAAAAATAGGTAAAACTGACTTTATTTTTGTAAAAAATCATATAAATATTTGCTTCCGCGCCCGAATTTTATGATTTTTTATTTTATTTTAGCTAAAAGAAAACATTGAAACAAGAAAGATGCTATTTCAAGTGTGTTAGGTATTCTAGAATCCAGCCCATGTAGCTTACTATATACAACGTATTCATGAAAAATAGGTAAAATCTGACTTTTTTTTTGTAAAAAATCATAAAAATTTTTGCTTCCGCGCCCGAATTTTATAATTTTTCATCATATTTTATCCACAGTATAGGTCCAAAAGCATGTTTATGAATGTTTTAACAAAAATATCCATTTCAAGAATAGGTAAAATCTTACTTTATTTTTGTATAAAATCATATAAATATTTGGTTCCGTGAACGAATTTTATGATTTTTCATCATAATTTAGGGAAAAGAATACATTGCAACAAGAAAATTGCTATTTCAAGTGTGGTAGGTATTATAAAATCCAGCCAATGAAACTTACAATATACAACGAATTCATCAAAAATAGGTCAAATCTGACTTTATTTTTGTAAAAAATTATATAAATATTTGCTTCCGCGCCCGAATTTTATAATTTTTCATTATATTTTATCCATAGTATAGGTCCAAAAGCATGTTTATGAATGTTTTAACAAAAATTTCCATATCAAAAATAGGTAAAACTGACATTATTTTTGTAAAAAATCATATAAATATTTGCTTCCGCGCCCGAATTTTATGATTTTTTATCATATTTCAGCTAAAAGAAAACATTGAAACAAGAAAGTTGCTATTTCAAGTGTGTTAGGTATTCTAGAATCCAGCCCATGTAGCTTTCAATATACAACGTATTCATCAAAAATAGGTAAAATCTGACTTTATTTTTGTATAAAATCATATAAATATTTGCTTCCGTGCCCGAATTTTAAGATTTTTCATCATAATTTAGGTAAAAGAAAATATTGCAACAAGAAAATTGCTATTTCAAGTGTGGTAGGTATTCTAGAATCCAGCCAATGAAACTTACAATATACAACGTATTCATCAAAAATAAGTAAAATCTGACTGTATTTTTGTATAAAATTATATAAATATTTGCTGCCGCGCCCGAATTTTATAATTTTTCATCATATTTTATTCATATTATAGGTCCAAAAGCATGTTTATAAACGTTTTAACAAAAATATCCATTTCAAAAATAGGTAAAATCTGACTTTATTTTTGTAAAAAATCATATAAATATTTGCTTCTGCGCCGGAATATTAAGATTTTTCATCATATTTTAGCTAAAAGAAAACATTGCAACAAGAAAGTTGATATTTCAATTGTGTTAGGTATTCTAGAATCTAGCCCATGTAGCTTCCAATATACAACGTATTCATCAAAAATAGGTAAAATCTGACTTTTTTTTTGTAAAAAATCATATAAATATTTGCTTCCGCGCCCGAATTTTATAATTCTTCATCATATTTTATCCATAGTATAGGTCCAAAAGCATGTTTATGAATGTTTTAACAAAAATATCCATTTCAAAAATAGGTAAAACTGACTTTATTTTTGTAAAAATTCATATAAATATTTGCTTCCGCGCCCGAATTTTATGATTTTTTATCATATTTTAGCTAAAAGAAAACATTGAAACAAGAAAGTTGCTATTTCAAGTGTGTTAGTTATTCTAGTATCCAGCCCATGTAGCTTTCAATATACAACGTATTCATCAAAAATAGGTAAAATCTGACTTTATTTTTGTAAAAAATTATATGAATAGTTGCTTCCGCGCCCGAATTTTATAATTCTTCATCATATTTTATCCATAGTATAGGTCCAAAAGCATGTTTATGAATGTTTTAAAAAAAATATCCATTTCAAAAATAGGTAAAACTGACTTTATTTTTGTAAAAAATCATATAAATATTTGCTTCCGCGCCCGAATTTTATGATTTTTCATCATATTTTAGCTAAAAGAAAACATTGAAACAAGAAAATTGCTATTTCAAGTGTGTTAGGTATTCTAGAATCCAGCCCATGTAGCTTACTATATGCAACGTATTCATCAAAAATAGGTAAAATTTGACTTTTTTTTGTAAAAAAATCATATAAATATTTGCTTCCGCGCCCGAATTTTATAATTTACATCATATTTTATCCACAGTATAGGTCCAAAAGCATGTTTATGAATGTTTTAACAAAAATATCCATTTCAAGAATAGGTAAAATCTGACTATCTTTGTAAAAAATCATATAAATATTTGCTTCCGCGCCCGAATTTTATAATTTTTCATCATATTTTATCCGCAGTATAGGTCCAAAAGCATGTTTAAGAATGTTTTAACAAAAATATCCATTTCAAGAATAGGTAAAAGCTGACTTTATTTTTGTAAAAAATCATATAAATATTTGCTTTCGCGCCGGAAATTTATGATTTTTCACCATAATTTAGGTAAAAGAAAACATTGCAACAAGAAAATTGCTATATCAAGTGTGGTAGGTATTCTAGAATCCAGCTAATGAAGCTTGCAATATACAACGTATTCATCAAAAAGAGGTAAAATCTGACTTTATTTTTGTAAAAAATTATATATATATTTGCTTCCGCGCCCGAATTTTATAATTTTTCATCATATTTTATTCATAGTATAGGTCCAAAAGCATGTTTATGAATGTTTTAACAAAAATATCCATTTCAAAAATAAGTAAAATCTGACTTTATTTTTGTGAAAAATCATATAAATATTTATTTCTCCGCTTGAATTTTAGGATTTTTCATCATATTTTATCCACAGTATAGGTCCAAAAGCATGTTTATGAATGTTTTAACGAAAATATCCATTTCATGAATAGGTAAAATCAGACTTTATTTTTGTAAAAAAACATATAAATATTTGCTTCCGCGCCCGTATTTTATGATACGCGCTATCTCAGAGTGGTAAAAGAAAACATTGCAACAAGATATTTGCTATTTCAAGTGTAGTAGGTATTATAAAATCCAGCCAATGAAACTTACAATATACAACGAATTTATCAAAAATAGGTAAAATCTGACTTTATTTTTGTAAAAAATTATATAAATATTTGCTTCCGCGCCCGAATTTTATAATTTTTCATCATATTTATCCATAGTATAGGTTCAAAAGCATGCTTATGAATGTTTTAACAAAAATATCCATTTCAAAAATAGGTAAAACTGACTTTATTTTTGTAAAAAATCATATAAATATTTGCTTCCGTGCACGAATTTTATGATTTTTTATTTTATTTTAGCTAAAAGATAACATTGAAACAAGAAAGTTGCTATTTTAAGTGTGTTAGGTATTCTAGAATCCAGCCCATGTAGCTTACAATATACAACGTATTCATCAAAAATAGGTAAAATTTAACTTTATTTTTGTAAAAAATTATATAAATTTTTGCTTCCGTGCCCGAATTTTATAATTTTTCATCATATTTTATCCATAGTATAGGTCCAAAAGCATGTTTATGAATGTTTTAACAAAAATATCTATTTCAAAAATAGGTAAAATCTGACATAATTTTTGTAAAAAATCATATAAATATTTGCTTCCGCGCCCGAATTTTATGATTTTTCATCATATTTTAGCTAAAAGAAAACATTGAAACAAGAAAATTGCTATTTCAAGTGTGTTAGGTATTCTAGAATCCAGCCCATGTAGCTTACTATATACAACGTATTCATCAAAAATAGGTAAAATCTGATTTTTTTTGTAAAAAAATCATATAAATATTTGCTTCCGCGCCCGAATTTTATAATTTTTCATCATATTTTATCCACAGTATAGGTCCAAAAGCATGTTTATGAATGTTTAACAAAAATATCCATTTCAAGAATAGGTAAAATCTGACTTTATTTTTGTAAAAAATCATATAAATATTTCCTTCCGCGCCCGAATTTTATGATTTTTTATCATAATTTAGGTAAAAGAAAACATTGCAACAAGATAATTGCAATTTCAAGTGTGTTAGGTATTCTAGAATCCAGCCAATGAAGATTACAATATACAACGTATTCATCAAAAATAGGTAAAATCTGAATTTATTTTATAAAAAAATCATATAAATATTTGCTTCCGCGCCCGAATTTCATAATTTTTCATCATATTTTATCCGCAGTATAGGTCCAAAAGCATGTTTAAGAATGTTTTAACAAAAATATCCATTTCAAGAATAGGTAAAAGCTGACTTTATTTTTGTAAAAAATCATATAAATATTTGATTCCGCGCCGGAAATTTATGATTTTTCACCATAATTTAGGTAAAAGAAAACATTGCAAAA
Source organism: Stenolophus ochropezus (assembly GCA_035578165.1). Classification (NCBI taxonomy): domain Eukaryota; kingdom Metazoa; phylum Arthropoda; class Insecta; order Coleoptera; family Carabidae; genus Stenolophus; species Stenolophus ochropezus. Next base: position 4,515 of record JAQOWZ010000439.1, read on the forward strand.
AGAAATTTGCTATATCAAGTGTGGTAGGTATTCTAGAATCCAGCCAATGAAGCTTACAATATACAACGTATTCATCAAAAAGAGGTAAAATCTGACTTTATTTTTGTAAAAAATTATATATATAATTGCTTCCGCGCCCGAATTTTATAATTTTTCATCATATTTTATCCGCAGTATAGGTCCAAAAGCATGTTTATGAATGTTTTAACAAAAATATCCATTTTAAGAATAGGTAAAATCTGACTTTATTTTTGTAAAAAATCATATAAATATTTGCTTCCGCGCCCGAATTTTATGATTTATCTTCATATTTTAGCTAAAAGAAAACATTGAAACAAGAAAATTGCTATTTCAAGTGTGTTAGGTATTCTAGATTCCAGCCAATGAAGCTTACAATATACAACGTATTCATCAAAAATTGGTAAAATGTGACTTTATTTTTGTAAAAAATTTTATATAAATATTTGCTTCCGCGTCCGTATTTTATGATTTTTCATCTTTAATTTAGGTAAAAGAAAACATTGCAACAAGAAATTTGCTATTTCAAGTGTAGTAGGTATTGTAAAATCCAGCCAATGAAACTTACAATATACAACGAATTTATCAAAAATAGGTAAAATCTGACTTTATTTTTGTAAAAAATTATATAAATATTTGCTTCCGCGCCCGAATTTTATAATTTTTCATCATATTTTATCCATAGTATAGGTCCAAAAGCATGTTTATGAATGTTTTAACAAAAATATCCATTTCAAAAATAGGTAAAATCTGACATTATTTTTGTAAAAAATCATATAAATATTTGCTTCCGCGCTCGAATTTTATGATTTTTCATCATATTTTAGTTAAAAGAAAACATTGAAACAAGAAAATTGCTATTTCAAGTGTGTTAGGTATTCTAGAATCCAGCCCATGTAGCTTACAATATACAACGTATTCATCAAAAATAGGTAAAATCTGACTTTATTTTTGTAAGAAATTATATAAATATTGGCTACTGCGCCCGAATTTTATAATTTTTCATCATGTATTATCCATAGTATAGGTCCAAAAGCATGATTATGAATGTTTTAACAAAAATATCTATTTAAAAAATAGGTAAAATCTGACTTTATTTTTGTAAAAAATCATATAAATATTTGCTTCCGCGCCCGAATTTTATGATTTTTCATCATATTTTAGCTAAAAGAAAACATTGAAACAAGAAAATTGCTATTTCAAGTGTGTTAGGTATTCTAGAATCCAGCCAATGAAGCTTACAATATACAACGTATTCATCAAAAATAAGTAAAATCTGACTGTATTTTTGTATAAAATTATATAAATATTTGCTTCCGCGCCCGAATTTTATAATTTTTCATCATATTTTATTCATAGTATAGGTCCAAAAGCATGTTTATAAACGTTTTAACAAAAATATCTATTTCAAAAATAGGTAAAATCTGACTTTATTTTTGTAAAAAAATCATATAAATATTTGCTTCTGCTCCCGAATTTTAAGATTTTTCATCATATTTTAGCTAAAAGAAAACATTGCAACAAGAAAGTTGATATTTCAAGTGTGTTAGGTATTCTAGAATCTAGCCCATGTAGCTTCCAATATACAACGTATTCATCAAAAATAGGTAAAATCTGACTTTTTTTTTTGTAAAAAATCATATAAATATTTGCTTCCGCGCCCGAATTTTATAATTTTTTATCATATATTATCCACAGTATAGGTCCAAAAGCATGGTTATGAATGTTTTATCAAAAATATCCATTTCAAGAATAGGTAAAATCTGACTTTCTTTTTGTAAAAAATCATATAAATATTTGCTTCCGCGTCCGTATTTTATGATTTTTCATCATAATTTAAGTAAAAGAAAACATTGCAATAAGAAAATTGCTATTTCAAGTGTGGTAGGTATTATAAAATCCAGCCAATGAAACTTACAATATACAACGAATTCATCAAAAATAGGTAAAATCTGACTTTAATTTTGTAAAAAATTATATAAATATTTGCTTCCGCGCCCGAATTTTATAATTTTTCATCATATTTTATCCATAGTATAGGTCCAAAAGCATGTTTATGAATGTTTTAACAAAAATATCCATTTCAAAAATAGGTAAAACTGACAATATTTTTGTAAAAAATCATATAAATATTTGCTTCCGCGCCCGAATTTTATGATTTTTTATCATATTTTAGCTAAAAGAAAACATTGAAACAAGAAAGTTGCTATTTCAAGTGTGTTAGGTATTCTAGAATCCAGCCCATGTAGCTTTCGATATACAACGTATTCATCAAAAATAGGTAAAATCTGAATTTAATTTTTGTAAAAAATTATATAAATATTTGCTTCTGCGCCCGAATTTTATAATTCTTCATCATATTTTATCCATAGTCTAGGTCCAAAAGCATGTTTATGAATGTTTTAACAAAAATATCTATTTCAAAAATTGGTAAAATCTGACATTATTTTTGTAAAAAATCATATAAATATTTGCTTCCGCGCCCGAATTTTATAATTTTTCATCATATTTTAGCTAAAAGAAAACATTGAAACAAGAAAATTGCTATTTCAAGTATGTTAGGTATTCTAGAATCCAGCCCATGTAGCTTACTATATACAACGTATTCATCAAATATAGGTAAAATCTGACTTTTTTTTGTAAAAAATCATATAAATATTTGATTCCGCGCCCGAATATTATAATTTTTCATCATATTTTATCCACAGTATAGGTCCAAAAGCATGTTTATGAATGTTTTAACAAAAATATCCATTTCAAGAAAGGTAAAATCTGACTTTATTTTTGTATAAAATCATATAAATATTTGCTTCCGTGCCCGAATTTTATGAAATTTTATCATAATTTAGGTAAAAGAAAACATTGCAACAAGAAAATTGCTATTTCAAGTGTGGTAGGTATTCTAGAATCCAGCCAATGAAGCTTACAATATACAACGTATTCATCAAAAATAAGTAAAATCTGACTGTATTTTTGTATAAAATTATATAAATATTTGCTTCCGCGCCCGAATTTTATAATTTTTCATCATATTTTATTCATATAATAGGTCCAAAAGCATGTTTATAAACGTTTTAACAAAAATATCCATTTCAAAAATAGGTAAAATCTGACTTTATTTTTGTAAAAAATCATATAAATATTTGCTTATGCGCCCGAATTTTAAGATTTTTCATCATATTTTAGCTAAAAGAAAACATTGCAACAAGAAAGTTGATATTTCAATTGTGTTAGGCATTCTACAATCTAGCCCATGTAGCTTCCAATATACAACGTATTCATCAAAAATAGGTAAAATCTGACTTTTTTTTTGTAAAAAATCATATAAATATTTGCTTCCGCGCCCAAATTTTATAATTTTTTATCATATATTATCCACAGTATAGGTCCAAAAGCATGGTTATGAATGTTTTAGCAAAAATATCCATTTCAAGAATATGTAAAATCTGACTTTATATTTGTAAAAAATCATATAAATATTTGCTTCCGCGTCCGTATTTTATGATTTTTCATCATAATTTAGGTAAAAGAAAACATTGCAATAAGAAAATTGCTATTTCAAGTGTGGTAGGTATTATAAAATCCAGCCAATGAAACTTACAATATACAACGAATTCATCAAAAATAGGTAAAATCTGACTTTATTTTTGTATGAAATTATATAAATATTTGCTTCCGCGCCCGAATTTTATAATTTTTCATCATATTTTATCCATAGTATAGGTCCGAAAGCATGTTTATGAATGTTTTAACAAAAATATGCATTTCAAAAGTAAGTAAAATCTGACTTTATTTTTGTAAAAAATCATATAAATATTTGCTTCCGCGCCTGAATTTTAAGATTTTTCATCATATTTTATCCACAGTATAGGTCCAAAAACATGTTTATGAATGTTTTAACAAAAATATCCATTTCAAAAATAGGTAAAACTGACATTATTTTTGTAAAAAATCATATAAATATTTGCTTCCGCGCCCGAATTTTATGATTTTTTATCATATTTTAGCTAAAAGAAAACATTGAAACAAGAAAGTTGCTATTTCAACTGTGTTAGGTATTCTAGAATCCAGCCCATGTAGCTTACAACATACAACGTATTCATCAAAAATATGTAAAATCTGACTTTATTTTTGTAAAAAATTATATAAATATTTGCTTCCGCGAACGAAGTTTATAATTTTTCATCATATTTTATCCATAGTATAGGTCCAAAAGCATGTTTATGAATGTTTTAACAAAAATATCTATTTCAAAAATAGGTAAAATCTGACTTTATTTTTGTAAAAAATCATATAAATATTTGCTTCCGCGCCCGAATTTTATGATTTTTCATCATATTTTAGCTAAAAGAAAACATTGAAACAAGAAAATTGCTATTTCAAGTATGTTAGGTACTCTAGAATCCAGCCCATGTAGCTTACTATATACAACGTATTCATCAAAAATAGGTAAAATCTGACTTTTTTTTTGTAAAAAATATTATAAATATTTGCTTCCGCGCCCGAATTTTATAATTTTTCATCATATTTTATCTACAGTATAGGTCCAAAAGCATGTTTATGAATGTTTTAACAAAAATATCCATTTCAAGAATAGGTAAAATCTTACTTTATTTTTGTATAAAATCATATAAATATTTGCTTCCGTGCCCGAATTTTATGATTTTTCATAATAATTTAGGTAAAAGAAAACATTGCAACAAGAAAATTGCTATTTCAAGTGTGGTAGGTAATCTAGAATCCAGCCAAAGAAGTTTACAATATACAACGTATTCATCAAAAATAAGTAAAATCTGACTGTATTTTTGTATAAAATTATATAAATATTTGCTTCCGCGCCCGAATTTTATAATTTTTCATCATATTTTATTCATAGTATAGGTCCAAAAGCATGTTTATGAATGTTTTAACAAAAATATCCATTTCAAAAATAGGTAAAATCTGACTTTATTTTTGTAAAAAATCATATAAATATTTGCTTCCGCGCCCGAATTTTATGATTTTTCATCATATTTTAGCTAAAAGAAAACATTGCAACAAGAAGTTGATATTTCAAGTGTGTTAGGTATTCTAGAATCTAGCCCATGTAGCTTCCAAAATACAACGTATTCATCAAAAATAGGTAAAATCTGACTTTTTTTTTTTGTAAAAAATCATATAAATATTTGCTTCCGCGCCCGAATTTTATAATTTTTTATCATATATTATCCACAGTATAGGTCCAAAAGCATGGTTATGAATGTTTTAGCAAAAATATCCATTTCAAGAATAGGTAAAATCTGACTTTATTTTTGTAAAAAATCATATAAATATTTGCTTCCGCGTCCGTATTTTATGATTTTTCATCATAATTTAGGTAAAAGAAAACATTGCAATAAGAAAATTGCTATTTCAAGTGTGGTAGGTATTGTAAAATCCAGCCAATGAAACTTAAAATATACAACGAATTCATCAAAAATAAGTAAAATCTGACTTTATTTTTGTAAAAAATTATATAAATATTTGCTTCCGCGCCCGAATTTTATAATTTTTCATCATATTTTATCCATAGTATAGGTCCAAAAGCATGTTTATGAATGTTTTAAAAAAAATATCCATTTCAAAAATAGGTAAAACTGACATTATTTTTGTAAAAAATCATATAAATATTTGCTTCCGCGCCCGAATTTTATGATTTTTTATCATATTTTAGCTAAAAGAAAACATTGAAACAAGAAAATTGCTATTTCAAGTGTGTTAGGTATTCTAGAATCCAGCCCATGTAGCTTACAATATGCAACGTATTCATCAAAAATAGGTAAAATCTGACTTTATTTTTGTAAAAAATTATATAAATATTTGCTTCCGCGCCCGAATTTTATAATTTTTCATGATATTTTATCCATTGTATAGGTCCAAAAGCATGTTTATGAATGTTTTAACAAAAATATCCATTTCAAAAATAGGTAAAACTGACATTATTTTTGTAAAAAATCATATAAATATTTGCTTCCGCGCCCGAATTTTATAATTTTTTATCATATATTATCCACAGTATAGGTCCAAAAGCATGGTTATGAATGTTTTAGCAAAAATATCCATTTCAAGAATAGGTAAAATCTGACTTTATTTTTGTAAAAAAATCATATAAATATTTGCTTCCGTGCCCGAATTTTATGATTTTTCATCATAATTTAGGTAAAAGAAAACATTGCATCAAGAAAATTGCTATTTTAAGTGTGGTAGGTATTCTAGAATCCAGCCAATGAAGCTTACAATATACAACGTATTCATCAAAAATAAGTAAAATCTGACTGTATTTTTGTATAAAATTATATAAATTTTTGCTTCCGCGCCCGAATTTTATAATTTTTCATCATATTTTATACATAGTATAGATCCAAAAGCATGTTTATAAACGTTTTAACAAAAATATCTGTAACAGGTACGGCCGCCTAAGACGAAATCTAGTACCTGACATAAAAGGGTTTTAATTTATGAGTTTTACTTGCATCAAAAGTAATCCACGAATTATATTAATGAACAACTTTTACACGAAACAAGGGTAACGATAGTCGCTGCCACCACTATCACTTTATTTAAAAGTCTGCCGTGATAGATGCAGACATGGGGAATGTTTAATAATGATAACAGACGCGGTTTATTATATGGTCAAATTGGTGCAGGATAGTAATATTTAGAACACTAGAATTTTACCTACGCGTTGTGCTACCACGTCACAAAGACAGGGGTTGGAATAGGATGGGCTGAATCAAACACGATATTCCAACAATAACAAAATTATATAAATTTTAATAATCAACCGCGATCAAAAAACATTTATATAATTCAAATAAACTACAACGCGTAACTTGATTCTATATAAACTCTAAATTCTTACTTTTCTAATTTACAAACAATTTTGAAACCATTTTACATCAATCTACAAATCAATATTAATTCACACAGAATATAATAAAAACTACTTACAAATTTACACCACGATGAGAGAGCCTTTACACACAGTAAAACAACTAATTGGTTATTTCACTAAGAAATACCAAGATATGTCTGACAATTCAGTCAAGACATCCACAACAATCGACGAGTACAACAAGAGAGAGAGATTTCGAACTTCTAAACACTATTTAATAGTAAAAATCCAGAAGTTCTCAACCTATGTTTATCCGGCTCTTCTCATCCCCTAAGTACGAACTATGCTGAAAATGACCCAACTATTGATGTCCACCGAGGGCATCACTTACGGAAACGGACAGTTATGTCTTTGACAATAAGCTTGAAGGCGTAAAAAATGTGCGTCCTTCACCATAAATCTATCCATTCCTTAAAATTTGGAGTACAACACTAACAAAAATTTACAAAAATACACAGCCGCCAAGCGACCGTGTTACAACTTTCCCTTTCCCCTTAAAATAAATTACATTTCTGAAGGAAATATAATTTATTAACTTCTGCGCTGGACGATGAATCCACTTCTTTGAGTTGGAATGTCCAATGGGGATCTTGTTGGAACTCCACCTCAACTCCTAGCCCGTCTTGACTCGACCTGGAGGTGACGCCAGCCTTCCCGCGTCCACGCATCTGCCATCCAGCAGCATAGGAGTGTTCACAAAGAACAACTGTAACAAAATGTCTCCGGCAGATATGTGTCCCAACAAGTAACGCTACTCAAGAGTACACTCAGACTCAGTACTTTCATTCCAGCACAAGTTCACAATATATCTTTAATAATTTTAATTTAATCGAAACACTAAGTAATCGATTTCAACCATTCTTACAAACTGCACTTAATTTTCGGAATCACAAAGAACTCAACTTTATTACTCTAATTTTCCTCAATTTAATTTCTTAATTATACTCATTCACACTAAGTATATATTTAAAGAGCTACCTGGAATTTTATTCCTCGACGCTTTTCGTTTCACGAAGTTCGCGCCTAAACCTTGCTATTCCTCGGCCACTCGACTAGCTCTGCCCTCTTGAAGTCCGCTAGGATACCTGCTGGTTGCGATTGCGGCCGCCATTGTTCCACTTCCTCCTTGGACGGTGTCGGCTTGCCCTTCCTGACGTCTTCAGGTACTTCAGCTCGCTCCTCTCGATATTCCTTGCGTCTTCTGTTGCTACCTATCCCAGTACCAAAACCCTTGTAATATTTATTACCAGTGCACATACCTACCGTCTTGTCGCGGTTCACAAAGATGTCGTGTGCGTGCTGGTCTTCTCCTTCTGATTTCACCACAGAAATCGCATCCAAGTCTTCGGGTTCCTCTACACCAACAAAACGCACCTTCTTCTGAATACGTTTTGCGGTGTTGGCTCGTCCAGCATCTGCGTTGCTCAGTTCAGCCCCTGAACTAAGCTTTTGGTGGACATCTTCTCCCTGATGAAGCCTTCTCGTCCATACGGTCGTTCGCGCCTTATTTTTCCCGCGCATACTATCATCACTGACCGTATGTTCTGGGATATTTCTCTCGCACTGTTGTCTAGCATCTCTCTCATGTGTATTGTTTTCTCTGATTTTACTTTTCACACTAAGTGAACAACTACTCGCGATATGCCCATATTCGCGACAATTGTAACAAATTTTGTACTTTAATTTATTTTTCGCTTGTTTACAAAATTTTGATATATGCCCATATCTCTGACAACGGAAGCACAATTTACTATGATACCTATTTTTAAATGTTATTTGTCCTATTGTCTCATCTTCACTTTCTACACCCGAATCTTCGCTATCATTAATTGCGTATTTACACGTTGATTTATTTTTCCCGGCTTCACGTAGAAGTTCCGTTACTTTATTTATTAACTCATGTACTTTACTGTTTTCATTATTACTACTTAAAACACACGGGTCGCCTTTTTCTGGAGAATTTTCTAAATTTTTATGACATATTGATTTAAGACCTAAACTTGAACTACTCTCCATTAATTTATCTACAGTCTCTACTCTTTTGGCTATTTCTATCGCTTCTACTAATGTTTTCGGATCTTTTAATATAACATCGCGTTGCAACCGCGGTAACAGACCTATTAAAAACTGATTATATAACCGTTTCTCTACATATTTACTATTAAATTCATTTTCTGTCGGATCTTCACTATTATTTACTAAGTTATAAGCTAGTGATCTTAATTTTATTTCATATTCAATTACACTTTCTGTCTCTAATTGATGACAATTTACAAATTCTTTCTCTATTGTAAGAAAATGCTGTTTCTGAACGTATCTATTTAACAATTCCTTTTTGAAAACTGACCAATTATTTGTATTTTTAATTATACTATTATTCCTGACGAATTCTAAAGCATCTTTACCCAAACATAATTTTGCAATTGCTACTTGTCTGTTCTCCGGTTGGTTACTAATTTTGAAAAATAACTCGACTTTATCAATAAATTCTTCTACAGAAATATCTGAATTGCCGCTAAATTCTGGAATTTTATTTACCACTCCAGCTAAACTACTAACCGTTTCTAATTTTAATGCCATATTTAAATATTTAAATTACTTTATTTTCACCGAATGCGTAATAATTACAAAAATTATTTTATTATCTCAAATTTTCTTTTCGTGTACCTGCTTTAGGGTTAACGACACTACGAGGGTGAACATACACAAAAAATACCGTTAGAGACTTTTCCCGCTTTTACTAACCCAAAAACTACCTGCACTCGTAACAACAACACAAAGTAAATTATTAGAGTTATTCAAATTTGACCACAATTAAAGACTTTACTGGTTTGAGTGGGTTTAGTTTTAGAAAATATTTAGATCCCAGCGCTTTGCCACCAAAATATGTAACAGGTACGGCCGCCTAAGACGAAATCTAGTACCTGACATAAAAGGGTTTTAATTTATGAGTTTTACTTGCATCAAAAGTAATCCACGAATTATATTAATGAACAACTTTTACACGAAACAAGGGTAACGATAGTCGCTGCCACCACTATCACTTTATTTAAAAGTCTGCCGTGATAGATGCAGACATGGGGAATGTTTAATAATGATAACAGACGCGGTTTATTATATGGTCAAATTGGTGCAGGATAGTAATATTTAGAACACTAGAATTTTACCTACGCGTTGTGCTACCACGTCACAAAGACAGGGGTTGGAATAGGATGGGCTGAATCAAACACGATATTCCAACAATAACAAAATTATATAAATTTTAATAATCAACCGCGATCAAAAAACATTTATATAATTCAAATAAACTACAACGCGTAACTTGATTCTATATAAACTCTAAATTCTTACTTTTCTAATTTACAAACAATTTTGAAACCATTTTACATCAATCTACAAATCAATATTAATTCACACAGAATATAATAAAAACTACTTACAAATTTACACCACGATGAGAGAGCCTTTACACACAGTAAAACAACTAATTGGTTATTTCACTAAGAAATACCAAGATATGTCTGACAATTCAGTCAAGACATCCACAACAATCGACGAGTACAACAAGAGAGAGAGATTTCGAACTTCTAAACACTATTTAATAGTAAAAATCCAGAAGTTCTCAACCTATGTTTATCCGGCTCTTCTCATCCCCTAAGTACGAACTATGCTGAAAATGACCCAACTATTGATGTCCACCGAGGGCATCACTTACGGAAACGGACAGTTATGTCTTTGACAATAAGCTTGAAGGCGTAAAAAATGTGCGTCCTTCACCATAAATCTATCCATTCCTTAAAATTTGGAGTACAACACTAACAAAAATTTACAAAAATACACAGCCGCCAAGCGACCGTGTTACATATCCATTTCAAAAATAGGTAAAATCTGACTTTATATTTGTAAAAAATCATATAAATATTTGCTTCTGCGCCCGAATTTTAAGATTTTTATCATATTTTAGCTAAAAGAAAACATTGCAACAAGAAAGTTGATATTTCAATTGTGTTAGGTATTCTAGAATCTAGCCCATGTAGCTTCCAATATACAACGTATTCATCAAAAATAGGTAAAATCTGACTTTTTTTTTTGTAAAAAATCATATAAATATTTGCTTCCGCGTCCGTATTTTATGATTTTTCATCATAATTTAGGTAAAAGAAAACATTGCAATAAGAAAATTGCTATTTCAAGTGTGGTAGGTATTATAAAATCCAGCCAATGAAACTTACAATATACAACGAATTCATCAAAAATAGGTAAAATCTGACTTTATTTTTGTAAAAATTTATATAAATATTTGCTTCCGCGCCCGAATTTTATAATTTTTCATCATATTTTATCCATAGTACAGGTCCAAAAGCATGTTTATGAATGTTTTAACAAAAATATCCATTTCAAAAATAAGTAAAATCTGACTTTATTTTTGTAAAAAATCATATAAATATTTGCTTCCGCGCCTGAATTTTAGGATTTTTCATCATATTTTATCCACAGTATAGGTCCAAAAGCATGTTTATGAATGTTTTAACAAAAATATCCATTTCAAAAATAGGTAAAACTGACATTATTTTTGTAAAAAATCATATAAATATTTGCTTCCGCGCCCGAATTTTATGATTTTTTATCATATTTTAGCTAAAAGAAAACATTGAAACAAGAAAGTTGCTATTTCAAGTGTGTTAGGTATTCTAGAATCCAGTCCATGTAGCTTACAATATACAACGTATTCATCAAAAATAGGTAAAATCTGACTTTATTTTTGTAAAAAATTATATAAATATTTGCTTCCGCGCCCGAATTTTATAATTCTTCATCATATTTTATGCATAGTATAGGTCCAAAAGCATGTTTATGAATGTTTTAACAAAAATATCTATTTCAAAAATAGGTAAAATCTGACTTTATTTTTGTAAAAATTCATATAAATATTTGCTTCCGCGCCCAAATTTTATGATTTTTCTTCATATTTTAGCTAAAAGAAAACATTGAAACAAGAAAATTGCTATTTGAAGTGTGTTAGGTATTCTAGAATCCAGCCAATGAAGCTTACAATATACAACGTATTCATCAAAAATAGGTAAAATCTGACTTTATTTTTGTAAAAATTTATATAAATATTTGCTTCCGCGCCCGAATTTTATAATTTTTCATCATATTTTATCCATAGTACAGGTCCAAAAGCATGTTTATGAATGTTTTAACAAAAATATCCATTTCAAAAATAAGTAAAATCTGACTTTATTTTTGTAAAAAATCATATAAATATTTGCTTCCGCGCCTGAATTTTAGGATTTTTCATCGCGCTATCTCAGAGTTATAGGTCCAAAAGCATGTTTATGAATGTTTTAACAAAAATATCCATTTCAAAAATAGGTAAAACTGACATTATTTTTGTAAAAAATCATATAAATATTTGCTTCCGCGCCCGAATTTTATGATTTTTTATCATATTTTACCTAAAAGAAAACATTGAAACAAGAAAGTTGCTATTTCAAGTGTGTTAGGTATTCTAGAATCCAGTCCATGTAGCTTACAATATACAACGTATTCATCAAAAATAGGTAAAATCTGACTTTATTTTTGTAAAAAATTATATAAATATTTGCTTCCGCGCCCGAATTTTATAATTCTTCATCATATTTTATGCATAGTATAGGTCCAAAAGCATGTTTATGAATGTTTTAACAAAAATATCTATTTCAAAAATAGGTAAAATCTGACTTTATTTTTGTAAAAATTCATATAAATATTTGCTTCCGCGCCCAAATTTTATGATTTTTCTTCATATTTTAGCTAAAAGAAAACATTGAAACAAGAAAATTGCTATTTGAAGTGTGTTAGGTATTCTAGAATCCAGCCAATGAAGCTTACAATATACAACGTATTCATCAAAAATTGTTAAAATCTGACTTTATTTTTGTAAAAAATTATATAATTATTTGCTTCCGCGCCCGAATTTTATAATTTTTCATCATATTTTATTCATAGGATAGGTCGAAAAGCATGTTTATGAATGTTTTAACAAAAATATCCATTTCAAAAATAAGTAATATCTGACTTAATTTTTGTAAAAAATCATATAAATATTTGTTTCCGCGCCTGAATTTTAGGATTTTTCATCATATTTTATCCACAGTATAGGTCCAAAAGCATGTTTATGAATGTTTTAACAAAAATATCCATTTCAAGAATAGGAAAAATCTGACTTTATTTTTGTAAAAAATCATATAAATATTTGCTTCCGCGTCCGTATTTTATGATTTTTCATCATAATTTAGGTAAAAGAAAACATTGCAATAAGAAAATTGCTATTTCAAGTGTGGTAGGTATTATAAAATCCAGCCAATGAAACTTACAATATACAACGAATTCATCAAAAATAGGTAAAATCTGACTTTATTTTTGTAAAAATTTATATAAATATTTGCTTCCGCGCCCGAATTTTATAATTTTTCATCATATTTTATCCATAGTACAGGTCCAAAAGCATGTTTATGAATGTTTTAACAAAAATATCCATTTCAAAAATAAGTAAAATCTGACTTTATTTTTGTAAAAAATCATATAAATATTTGCTTCCGCGCCTGAATTTTAGGATTTTTCATCATATTTTATCCACAGTATAGGTCCAAAAGCATGTTTATGAATGTTTTAACAAAAATATCCATTTCAAAAATAGGTAAAACTGACATTATTTTTGTAAAAAATCATATAAATATTTGCTTCCGCGCCCGAATTTTATGATTTTTTATCATATTTTACCTAAAAGAAAACATTGAAACAAGAAAGTTGCTATTTCAAGTGTGTTAGGTATTCTAGAATCCAGTCCATGTAGCTTACAATATACAACGTATTCATCAAAAATAGGTAAAATCTGACTTTATTTTTGTAAAAAATTATATAAATATTTGCTTCCGCGCCCGAATTTTATAATTCTTCATCATATTTTATGCATAGTATAGGTCCAAAAGCATGTTTATGAATGTTTTAACAAAAATATCTATTTCAAAAATAGGTAAAATCTGACTTTATTTTTGTAAAAATTCATATAAATATTTGCTTCCGCGCCCAAATTTTATGATTTTTCTTCATATTTTAGCTAAAAGAAAACATTGAAACAAGAAAATTGCTATTTGAAGTGTGTTAGGTATTCTAGAATCCAGCCAAAGAAGCTTACAATATACAACGTATTCATCAAAAATTGTTAAAATCTGACTTTATTTTTGTAAAAAATTATATAATTATTTGCTTCCGCGCCCGAATTTTATAATTTTTCATCATATTTTATTCACAGGATAGGTCGAAAAGCATGTTTATGAATGTTTTAACAAAAATATCCATTTCAAAAATAAGTAATATCTGACTTAATTTTTGTAAAAAATCATATAAATATTTGTTTCCGCGCCTGAATTTTAGGATTTTTCATCATATTTTATCCACAGTATAGGTCCAAAAGCATGTTTATGAATGTTTTAACAAAAATATCCATTTCAAGAATAGGAAAAATCTGACTTTATTTTTGTAAAAAATCATATAAATATTTGCTTCCGCGCCCGAATTTTATAATTTTTTATTATATTTTGTCCACAGTATAGGTCCAAAAGCATGTTTATGAATGTTTTAACGAAAATATCCATTTCAAGAATAGGTAAAATCAGACTTTATTTTTGTAAAAAATCATATAAATATTTGCTTCCGCGTCCGTATTTTATGATTTTTCATCATTAATTTAGGTAAAAGAAAACATTGCAACAAGAAATTTGCTATTTCAAGTGTAGTAGGTATTATAAAATCCAGCCAATTAAACTTACAATATACAACGAATTTATCAAAAATAGGTAAAATGTGACTTTATTTTTGTAAAAAATTATATAAATATTTGCTTCCGCGCCCGAATTTTATAATTTTTCATCATATTTTATCCATAGTATAGGTCCAAAAGCATGTTTATGAATGTTTTAACAAAAATATCCATTTCAAAAATAGGTAAAACTGACTTTATTTTTGTAAAAAATCATATAAATATTTGCTTCTGCGCCCGAATTTTATGATTTTTTATTTTATTTTAGCTAAAAGAAAACATTGAAACAAGAAAGTTGCTATTTCAAGTGTGTTAGGTATTCTAGAATCCAGCCCATGTAGCTTACATTATACAACGTATTCATCAAAAATAGGTAAAATCTGACTTTATTTTTGTAAAAAATTATATAAATTTTTGCTTCCGCGCCCGAATTTTATAATTTTTCATCATATTTTATCCATAGTATAGGTACAAAAGCATGTTTATGAATGTTTTAGCAAAAATATCCATTTTAAAAATAGGTAAAATCTGACATTATTTTTGTAAAAAATCATATAAATATTTGCTTCCGCGCCCGAATTTTATGATTTTTCATTATATTGTAACAGATACGGTCGTCTATGACGAAATCTAGTATCTGACATAAAAGGGTTTTAATTTATGAGTTTTACTTGCTTCAAAAGTAATCCACGAATTATATTAATGAACAACTTTTACACGAAACAAGGGTAACGATAGTCGCTGCCACCACTATCACTTTATTTATTTATTTAAAAGTCTGCCGTGATAGAAGCAGACAGGGGAATGATTAATAATGATAACAGACGCGGTTTACTACAATTATGGTCAAATTGGTGCAGGGTTGTAATTTTAGAATAATAGAATTTTACCTACGCGTTGTGCTACCACGTCACAAAGACAGGGGTTAGAATAGGATGGGCTGAATCAAACACGATATTCCAACAATAACAAAATTATATAAATTTTAATAATCAACCGCGATCAAAAACATTTATATAATTCAAATAAACTACAACGCATAACAAGATTCTATATAAACTCTAAATTCTTACATTTCTAATTAACAAACAGTTTTGAAAACCTTTTTACATCGATCTACAAATCAATATTAATTCACACAGAATATAATAAAAACTACTTACAAATTTACATCACGATGAGAGAGCTTTTACACACAGTAAAACAACTAATTGGTTATTTCACTAAGAAATACCAAGGTATGTCTGACAATCAGTCAAGACATCCACAACAATCGAAGATTACAACAAGAGAGAGAGATTTCGAACTGTGAACCACCATTTAATAGTAAAAATCCAGAAGTTCTCAACCTATGTTTATCCGGCTCTTCTCATCCCCTAAGTACAAACTATGCTGAAAATGACCCAACTATTGATGTCCACCGAGGGCATCACGTATCGGAAACGGACAGTTATGTCTTTGACAATAAGCTTGAAGGCGTAAAAAATGTGCGTCCTTCACCATAAATCTATCCATTCCTTAACATTTGGAGTACAACACTAACAAAAATTTACCAAAAATGCATAGCCGCCAAGCGACCGTGTTACAACTTTCCCTTTCCCCTTAAAATAAATTACATTTCTGAAGGAAATATAATTTATTAACTTCCGCACTGGACGATGAATCCACTTCTTTGAATTGGAATGTCCAATGTCCAATGGGGATCTTGTTGGAACTCCACCTCAACTCCTAGCCCGTCTTGACTCGACCTGGAAGTGACGCCAGCCTTCCCGCGTCCACGCATCCGCCATCCAGCAGCATAGGAGTGTTCACAAAGAACAACTATAACAAAATGTCTCCGGCAGATATGTGTCCCAACAAGCAACGCTACTCAATAGTACACTCAGTACTTTCATTCCAGCCAAATTCACAAAATATTTAAAATTATTTAGATTTATCGAAACACTAAGTAATCGATTTCAACCATTCTTACAATCAGCATTTAATTTTCGAAATCACAAAGAACTCAACTTTATTACTCTAATTTTCCTCAATTTAATTTCTTAATTTTTAATTCGCACTATGTATATATTTAAAGAGCTACCTGGAATTTTATTCCTCGATGCTTTTCGTTGCACGAAGTTCGCGTCTAAACCTTGCTGTTCCTCGTCCACTCGCCTAGCTCTGCTCTCTTGAAGTCCGCTAGGATACCTGCTGGTTGCGATTGCGGCCGCCATTGTTCCACTTCCTTCTTGGATGGTGTCGGCTTGCCCTTCCTGACGTCTTCAGGTACTTCAGCTCGCTCCTCTCGATATTCCTTGCGTCTTCTGTTGTTACCTATCCCAGAACCAAAACCCATGTAATATTTATTACCAGTGCACATACCTACCGTCTTGTCGCGGTTCACAAAGATGTCGTGTGCGTGCTGGTCTTCTTCCTCTGATTTCGCCACAGAAATCGCATCCAAGTCTTCGGGTTTCTCCACATCAACAAAACGTACATTCTTCTGACTACGTTTTGCGGTGTCGGCTCGTCCAGCATCTGCGTTTCTCAGCTCAGCCCCTGAACTAAGCTTTTGCCGGTCATCTTTTCCTTGATGAAGCCTTCTTCTCCATACGGTCGTTCGCGCCTTATTTTTCCCGCGCATACTATCATCACTGACCGTATGTTCTGGGATATTTCTCTCGCACTGTTGTCTAGCATCTCTCTCGTGTGTACTGTTTTCTCTAATTTTACTTTTCACACTAAGTGAACAACTACTCGCGATATGCCCATATTCACGACAATTATAACAAATTTTGTACTTTACTTTATTTTTCACTTGTTTACAAAATTTTGAAATATGCCCAAATCTCTGACAATGGAAGCACAATTTATTACGATACTTATTTCTAAATGTTATAGGTCCTATTGTCTCATTTTCACTTTCTACACCCGAATCTTCGCTATCACTAATTGCGTATTTACAAGTAGATCTATTTTTCCCGGCTTCACTTAGAAGTTCCGTAACTTTATTTATTAATTCACTTACTCTACTATATTCATTATTTGTACTTAAAACACTCAGGTCATCTTTTTCTGGAGAATTTTCGAAATTTTTATTACATATTGATTTACGATCTAAACTTGATCTACTCTCCATTAATTTCTCTACAGTCTCTACTCTTTTTGCTATTTCTATCGCTTCTACTAATGATTTCGGATCTTTTAATATAACATCGCGTTGCAACCGCGGTAACAGACCTATTAAAAACTGATTATATAACCGTTTCTCTACATATTTACAATTAAATTCATTTTCTGTCTCATCTTCGGTATTATTTACTAATTTATACGCTAGTGATCTTAATTTAATTTCATATTCAATTACACTTTCTGTCTCTAATTGATAACAATTTACAAATTCTTTCTCTATTGTGAGAAAATGTGGTTTCTGTACATATCTATTTAACAATTCCTTTTTGAAAACTGACCAATCATCTGTATTTTTAATTATACTATTACTTCTGACGAATTCCAAAGCATCTTTACCCAAACATAATTTTGCAATTGCTACTTGTCTGTTCTCCGGTTGTTTACTAATTTTGAAAAATAACTCGACTTTATCAATAAATTCTTCTACGCTAATATCTGAATTTCCGCTAAATTCTGGAATTTTATTTACCGCTCCAGCTAAACTACTAACCGTTTCCAATTTTAATGCCATATTTAAATTACTTTATTTTCAATGAACGCGTAATAATTACAAAACTATTTTATTATCTCTTTTACAACTTTTCTTTTCGAGTACCTGCTTCAGGGTTAACGACACTACGAGGGTGAATATACAAAAAAAATACCGTTAGAGACTTTTCCCGCTTTTACTGACAAAAACTACCTGCACTCGTAACAACAACACAAAGTAAATTATTAGAGTTATTCAAATTTGACCACGATTAAAGACTTTACTGGTTTGAGTGGGTTTAGTTTTAGAAAATATTTAGATCCCAGCGCTTTGCCACCAATTAAATGTAACAGGTACGGCCGCCTATGACGAAATCTAGTATCTGACATAAAAGGGTTTTAATTTATGAGTTTTACTTGCTTCAAAAGTAATCCACGAATTATATTAATGAACAACTTTTACACGAAACAAGGGTAACGATAGTCGCTGCCACCACTATCACTTTATTTATTTATTTAAAAGTCTGCCGTGATAGAAGCAGACAGGGGAATGATTAATAATGATAACAGACGCGGTTTACTACAATTATGGTCAAATTGGTGCAGGGTTGTAATTTTAGAATAATAGAATTTTACCTACGCGTTGTGCTACCACGTCACAAAGACAGGGGTTAGAATAGGATGGGCTGAATCAAACACGATATTCCAACAATAACAAAATTATATAAATTTTAATAATCAACCGCGATCAAAAACATTTATATAATTCAAATAAACTACAACGCATAACAAGATTCTATATAAACTCTAAATTCTTACATTTCTAATTAACAAACAGTTTTGAAAACCTTTTTACATCGATCTACAAATCAATATTAATTCACACAGAATATAATAAAAACTACTTACAAATTTACATCACGATGAGAGAGCTTTTACACACAGTAAAACAACTAATTGGTTATTTCACTAAGAAATACCAAGGTATGTCTGACAATCAGTCAAGACATCCACAACAATCGAAGATTACAACAAGAGAGAGAGATTTCGAACTGTGAACCACCATTTAATAGTAAAAATCCAGAAGTTCTCAACCTATGTTTATCCGGCTCTTCTCATCCCCTAAGTACAAACTATGCTGAAAATGACCCAACTATTGATGTCCACCGAGGGCATCACGTATCGGAAACGGACAGTTATGTCTTTGACAATAAGCTTGAAGGCGTAAAAAATGTGCGTCCTTCACCATAAATCTATCCATTCCTTAACGTTTGGAGTACAACACTAACAAAAATTTACCAAAAATGCATAGCCGCCAAGCGACCGTGTTACAATATTTTAGTTAAAAGAAAACATTGAAACAAGAATATTGCTATTTCAAGTGTGTTAGGTATTCTAGAATCCAGCCCATGTAGCTTACAATATACAACGTATTCATCAAAAATAGGTAAAATCTGACTTTATTTTTGTAAAAAATTATATAAATATTTGCTACCGCGCCCGAATTTTATAATTTTTCATCATGTATTATCCATAGTATAGGTCCAAAAGCATGTTTATGAATGCTTTAACAAAAATATCTATTTCAAAAATAGGTAAAATCTAACTTTATTTTTGTAAAAAATCATATAAATATTTGCTTCCGCGCCCGAATTTTATGATTTTTCATCATATTTTAGCTAAAAGAAAACATTGAAACAAGAAAATTGCTATTTCAAGTGTGTTAGGTATTCTAGAATCCAGCCCATGTAGCTTACTATATACAACGTTTTCATGAAAAATAGGTAAAATCTGACTTTTTTTTTTGTAAAAAATCATATAAATATTTGCTTCCGCGCCCGAATTTTAAATTTTTTTATCCTATATTATCCACAGTATAGGTCCAAAAGCATGGTTATGAATGTTTTAGCAAAAATATCCATTTCAAGAATATGTAAAATCTGACTTTATTTTTGTAAAAAATCATATAAATATTTGCTTCCGCGTCCGTATTTTATGATTTTTCATCATAATTTAGGTAAAAGAAAACATTGCAATAAGAAAATTGCTATTTCAAGTGTGGTAGGTATTATAAAATCCAGCCAATGAAACTTACAATATACAACGAATTCATCAAAAATAGGTAAAATCTGACTTTATTTTTGTAAAAATTTATATAAATATTTGCTTCCGCGCCCGAATTTTATAATTTTTCATCATATTTTATCCATAGTATAGGTCCAAAAGCATGTTTATGAATGTTTTAACAAAAATATCCATTTCAAAAATAAGTAAAATCTGACTTTATTTTTGTAAAAAATCATATAAATATTTGCTTCCGCGCCTGAATTTTAGGATTTTTCATCATATTTTATCCACAGTATAGGTCCAAAAGCATGTTTATGAATGTTTTAACAAAAATATCCATTTCAAAAATATGTAAAACTGACATTATTTTTGTAAAAAATCATATAAATATTTGCTTCTGCGCCCGAATTTTATGATTTTTTATTTTATTTTAGCTAAAAGAAAACATTGAAACAAGAAAGTTGCTATTTCAAGTGTGTTAGGTATTCTAGAATCCAGCCCATGTAGCTTACATTATACAACGTATTCATCAAAAATAGGTAAAATCTGACTTTATTTTTGTAAAAAATTATATAAATTTTTGCTTCCGCGCCCGAATTTTATAATTTTTCATCATATTTTATCCATAGTATAGGTACAAAAGCATGTTTATGAATGTTTTAGCAAAAATATCCATTTTAAAAATAGGTAAAATCTGACATTATTTTTGTAAAAAATCATATAAATATTTGCTTCCGCGCCCGAATTTTATGATTTTTCATCATATTTTAGTTAAAAGAAAACATAGAAACAAGAATATTGCTATTTCAAGTGTGTTAGGTATTCTAGAATCCAGCCCATGTAGCTTACTATATACAACGTTTTCATGAAAAATAGGTAAAATCTGACTTTTTTTTTTGTAAAAAATCATATAAATATTTGCTTCCGCGCCCGAATTTCATAATTTTTTATCCTATATTATCCACAGTATAGGTCCAAAAGCATGGTTATGAATGTTTTAGCAAAAATATCCATTTCAAGAATATGTAAAATCTGACTTTATTTTTGTAAAAAATCATATAAATATTTACTTCCGCGTCCGTATTTTATGATTTTTCATCATAATTTAGGTAAAAGAAAACATTGCAATAAGAAAATTGCTATTTCAAGTGTGGTAGGTATTATAAAATCCAGCCAATGAAACTTACAATATACAACGAATTCATCAAAAATAGGTAAAATCTGACTTTATTTTTGTAAAAATTTATATAAATATTTGCTTCCGCGCCCGAATTTTATAATTTTTCATCATATTTTATCCATAGTATAGGTCCAAAAGCATGTTTATGAATGGTTTAACAAAAATATCCATTTCAAAAATAAGTAAAATCTGACTTTATTTTTGTAAAAAATCATATAAATATTTGCTTCCGCGCCTGAATTTTAGGATTTTTCATCATATTTTATCCACAGTATAGGTCCAAAAGCATGTTTATGAATGTTTTAACAAAAATATCCATTTCAAAAATATGTAAAACTGACATTATTTTTGTAAAAAATCATATAAATATTTGCTTCCGCGCCCGAATTTTATGATTTTTTATCATATTTTAGCTAAAAGAAAACATTGAAACAAGAAAGTTGCTATTTCAAGTGTGTTTGGTATTCTAGAATCCAGCCCATGTAGCTTACATTATACAACGTATTCATCAAAAATAGGTAAAATCTGACTTTATTTTTGTAAAAAATTATATAAATTTTTGCTTCCGCGCCCGAATTTTATAATTTTTCATCATATTTTATCCATAGTATAGGTCCAAAAGCATGTTTATGAATGTTTTAGCAAAAATATCCATTTTAAAAATAGGTAAAATCTGACATTATTTTTGTAAAAAATCATATAAATATTTGCTTCGGCGCCCGAATTTTATGATTTTTCCTCATATTTTAGTTAAAAGAAAACATTGAAACAAGAATATTGCTATTTCAAGTGTGTTAGGTATTCTAGAATCCAGCCCATGTAGCTTACAATATACAACGTATTCATCAAAAATAGGTAAAATCTGACTTTATTTTTGTAAAAAATTATATAAATATTTGCTACCGCGCCCGAATTTTATAATTTTTCATCATGTATTATCCATAGCATAGGTCCAAAAGCATGTTTATGAATGTTTTAACAAAAATATCTATTTCAAAAATAGGTAAAATCTGACTTTATTTTTGTAAAAAATCATAAAAATATTTGCTTCCGCGCCCGAATTTTATGATTTTTCATCATATTTTAACTAAAAGAAAACATTGAAACAAGAAAATTGCTATTTCAAGTGTGTTAGGTATTCTAGAATCCAGCCCTTGTAGCTTACTATATACAACGTATTCATGAAAAATAGGTAAAATCTGACTTTTTTTTTTGAAAAAAATCATATAAAATTTTGCTTCCGCGCCCGAATTTTATAATTTTTCATCATATTTTATCCACAGTATAGGTCCGAAAGCATGTTTATGAATGTTTTAACAAAAATATCCATTTCAAGAATAGGTTAAATCTTACTTTATTTTTGTATAAAATCATATAAATATTTGCTTCCGTGCCCGAATTTTATGATTTTTCATCATAATTTCGGTAAAAGAAAACATTGCAACAAGAAAATTGCTATTTCAAGTGTGGTAGGTATTCTAGAATCCAGCCAATGAAGATTACAATATACAACGTATTCATCAAAAATAAGTAAAATCTGACTGTATTTTTGACGCGCTATCTCAGAGTATTTGCTTCCGCGCCCGAATTTTATAATTTTTCATCATATTTTATTCATAGTATAGGTCCAAAAGCATGTTTATAAACGTTTTAACAAAAATATCCATTTCAAAAATAGGTAAAATCTGACTTTATTTTTGTAAAAAATCATATAAATATTTGCTTCTGCGCCCGAATTTTAAGATTTTTCATCATATTTTAGCTAAAAGAAAACATTGCAACAAGAAAGTTGATATTTCAATTGTGTTAGGTATTCTAGAATCTAGCCCATGTAGCTTCCAATATACAACGTATTCATCAAAAATAGGTAAAATCTGATTTTTTTTTTTGTAAAAAATCATATAAATATTTGCTTCCGCGCCCGAATTTTATAATTTTTTATCATATAATATCCACAGTATAGGTCCAAAAGCATGGTTATGAATGTTTTATCAAAAATATCCATTTCAAGAATAGGTAAAATCTGACTTTCTTTTTGTAAAAAATCATATAAATATTTGCTTCCG
This sequence comes from Stenolophus ochropezus, assembly GCA_035578165.1. NCBI lineage: Eukaryota > Metazoa > Arthropoda > Insecta > Coleoptera > Carabidae > Stenolophus > Stenolophus ochropezus. Next base: position 28,205 of record JAQOWZ010000439.1, read on the forward strand.
CGTCCGTATTTTATGATTTTTCATCATAATTTAGGTAAAAGAAAACATTGCAATAAGAAAATTGCTATTTCAAGTGTGGTAGGTATTGTAAAATCCAGCCAATAAGACTTAAAATATACAACGAATTCATCAAAAATAGGTAATATCTGACTTTATTTTTGTAAAAAATTATATAAATATTTGCTTCCGCGCCCGAATTTTATAATTTTTCATTATATTTTATCCATAGTATAGGTCCAAAAGCATGTTTATGAATGTTTTAACAAAAATATCCATTTCAAAAATAGGTAAAACTGACATTATTTTTGTAAAAAATCATATAAATATTTGCTTCCGCGCCCGAATTTTATGATTTTTTATCATATTTTAGCTAAAAGAAAACATTGAAACAAGAAAGTTGCTATTTCAAGTGTGTTAGGTATTCTAGAATCCAGCCCATGTAGCTTTCAATATACAACGTATTCATCAAAAATAGGTAAAATCTGACTTTATTTTTGTTAAAAATTATATAAATATTTGCTTCCGCGCCCGAATTTTATAATTCTTCATCATATTTTATCCATAGTATAGGTCCAAAAGCATGTTTATGAATGTTTTAACAAAAATATCTATTTCAAAAATAGGTAAAATCTGACTTTATTTTTGTAAAAAATCATATAAATATTTCCTTCCGCGCCCGAATTTTATAATTTTTCATCATATATTATCAACAGTATAGGTCCAAAAGCATGTTTATGAATGTTTTAACAAAAATATCCATTTCAAAAATATGTAAAACTGACATTATTTTTGTAAAAAATCATATAAATATTTGCTTCCGCGCCCGAATTTTATGATTTTTTATCATATTTTAGCTAAAAGAAAACATTGAAACAAGAAAGTTGCTATTTCAAGTGTGTTTGGTATTCTAGAATCCAGCCCATGTAGCTTACATTATACAACGTATTCATCAAAAATAGGTAAAATCTGACTTTATTTTTGTAAAAAATTATATAAATTTTTGCTTCCGCGCCCGAATTTTATAATTTTTCATCATATTTTATCCATAGTATAGGTCCAAAAGCATGTTTATGAATGTTTTAGCAAAAATATCCATTTTAAAAATAGGTAAAATCTGACATTATTTTTGTAAAAAATCATATAAATATTTGCTTCGGCGCCCGAATTTTATGATTTTTCCTCATATTTTAGTTAAAAGAAAACATTGAAACAAGAATATTGCTATTTCAAGTGTGTTAGGTATTCTAGAATCCAGCCCATGTAGCTTACAATATACAACGTATTCATCAAAAATAGGTAAAATCTGACTTTATTTTTGTAAAAAATTATATAAATATTTGCTACCGCGCCCGAATTTTATAATTTTTCATCATGTATTATCCATAGCATAGGTCCAAAAGCATGTTTATGAATGTTTTAACAAAAATATCTATTTCAAAAATAGGTAAAATCTGACTTTATTTTTGTAAAAAATCATAAAAATATTTGCTTCCGCGCCCGAATTTTATGATTTTTCATCATATTTTAACTAAAAGAAAACATTGAAACAAGAAAATTGCTATTTCAAGTGTGTTAGGTATTCTAGAATCCAGCCCTTGTAGCTTACTATATACAACGTATTCATGAAAAATAGGTAAAATCTGACTTTTTTTTTTGAAAAAAATTATATAAAATTTTGCTTCCGCGCCCGAATTTTATAATTTTTCATCATATTTTATCCACAGTATAGGTCCGAAAGCATGTTTATGAATGTTTTAACAAAAATATCCATTTCAAGAATAGGTTAAATCTTACTTTATTTTTGTATAAAATCATATAAATATTTGCTTCCGTGCCCGAATTTTATGATTTTTCATCATAATTTCGGTAAAAGAAAACATTGCAACAAGAAAATTGCTATTTCAAGTGTGGTAGGTATTCTAGAATCCAGCCAATGAAGATTACAATATACAACGTATTCATCAAAAATAAGTAAAATCTGACTGTATTTTTGTATAAAATTATATAAATATTTGCTTCCGCGCCCGAATTTTATAATTTTTCATCATATTTTATTCATAGTATAGGTCCAAAAGCATGTTTATAAACGTTTTAACAAAAATATCCATTTCAAAAATAGGTAAAATCTGACTTTATTTTTGTAAAAAATCATATAAATATTTGCTTCTGCGCCCGAATTTTAAGATTTTTCATCATATTTTAGCTAAAAGAAAACATTGCAACAAGAAAGTTGATATTTCAATTGTGTTAGGTATTCTAGAATCTAGCCCATGTAGCTTCCAATATACAACGTATTCATCAAAAATAGGTAAAATCTGATTTTTTTTTTTGTAAAAAATCATATAAATATTTGCTTCCGCGCCCGAATTTTATAATTTTTTATCATATAATATCCACAGTATAGGTCCAAAAGCATGGTTATGAATGTTTTATCAAAAATATCCATTTCAAGAATAGGTAAAATCTGACTTTCTTTTTGTAAAAAATCATATAAATATTTGCTTCCGCGTCCGTATTTTATGATTTTTCATCATAATTTAGGTAAAAGAAAACATTGCAATAAGAAAATTGCTATTTCAAGTGTGGTAGGTATTGTAAAATCCAGCCAATAAGACTTAAAATATACAACGAATTCATCAAAAATAGGTAATATCTGACTTTATTTTTGTAAAAAATTATATAAATATTTGCTTCCGCGCCCGAATTTTATAATTTTTCATTATATTTTATCCATAGTATAGGTCCAAAAGCATGTTTATGAATGTTTTAACAAAAATATCCATTTCAAAAATAGGTAAAACTGACATTATTTTTGTAAAAAATCATATAAATATTTGCTTCCGCGCCCGAATTTTATGATTTTTTATCATATTTTAGCTAAAAGAAAACATTGAAACAAGAAAGTTGCTATTTCAAGTGTGTTAGGTATTCTAGAATCCAGCCCATGTAGCTTTCAATATACAACGTATTCATCAAAAATAGGTAAAATCTGACTTTATTTTTGTTAAAAATTATATAAATATTTGCTTCCGCGCCCGAATTTTATAATTCTTCATCATATTTTATCCATAGTATAGGTCCAAAAGCATGTTTATGAATGTTTTAACAAAAATATCTATTTCAAAAATAGGTAAAATCTGACTTTATTTTTGTAAAAAATCATATAAATATTTCCTTCCGCGCCCGAATTTTATAATTTTTCATCATATATTATCAACAGTATAGGTCCAAAAGCATGGTTATGAATGTTTTAGCAAAAATATCCATTTCAAGAATATGTAAAATCTGACTTTATTTTTGTAAAAAATCATATAAATATTTGCTTCCGCGCCTGAATTTTATAATTTTTCATCATATTTTATCTACTGTATAGGTCCAAAAGCTTGTTTATGAATGTTTTAACAAAAATATCCATTTCAAGAATAGGCGAAATCTTACTTTATTTTTGTATAAAATTATATAAATATTTGCTTCCGTGCCCGAATTTTATGATTTTTCATCATAATTTAGGTAAAAGAAAACATTGCAACAAGAAAATTGCTATTTCAAGTGTGGTAGGTAATCTAGAATCCACCCAATGAAGCTTACAATATACAACGTATTCATCAAAAATAAGTAAAATCTGACTGTATTTTTGTATAAAATTATATAAATATTTGCTTATGCGCCCGAATTTTATAATTTTTCATCATATTTTATTCATAGTATAGGTCCAAAAGCATGTTTATGAATGTTTTAACAAAAATATCCATTTCAAAAATAGGTAAAATCTGACTTTATTTTTGTAAAAAATCATATAAATATTTGCTTCCGCGCCCGAATTTTATGATTTTTTATCATATTTTAGCTAAAAGAAAACATTGCTACAAGAAAGTTGATATTTCAAGTGTGTTAGGTATTCTAGAATCTAGCCCATGTAGCTTCCAATATACAACGTATTCATCAAAAATAGGTAAAATCTGACTTTTTTTTTTGTAAAAAATCATATAAATATTTGCTTCCGCGCCCGAATTTTATAATGTTTTATCATATATTATCCACAGTATAGGTCCAAAAGCATGGTTATGAATGTTTTAGCAAAAATATCCATTTCAAGAATAGGTAAAATCTGACATTATTTTTGTAAAAAATCATATAAATATTTGCTTCCGCGTCCGTATTTTATGATTTTTCATCATAATTTAGGTAAAAGAAAACATTGCAATAAGAAAATTGCTATTTCAAGTGTGGTAGGTATTGTAAAATCCAGCCAATGAAACTTAAAATATACAACGAATTCATCAAAAATAGGTAATATCTGACTTTATTTTTGTAAAAAATTATATAAATATTTGCTTCCGCGCCCGAATTTTATAATTTTTCATCATATTTTATCCATAGTATAGGTCCAAAAGCATGTTTATGAATGTTTTAACAAAAATATCTATTTCAAAAATAGGTAAAATCTGACTTTATTTTTGTAAAAAATCATATAAATATTTGCTTCCGCGCCCGAATTTTATGATTTTTCATCATATTTTAGCTAAAAGAAAACATTGAAACAAGGAAATTGCTATTTCAAGTTTGTTAGGTATTCTAGAATCCAGCCCATGTAGCTTACTATATACAACGTATTCATCAAAAATAGGTAAAATCTGACTTTTTTTTTGTAAAAAATCATATAAATATTTGCTTCCGCGCCCGAATTTTATAATTTTTTATCATATTTTATCCACAGTATAGGTCCAAAAGCATGTTTATGAATGTTTTAACAAAAATATCCATTTCAAGAATAGGTAAAATCTGACTTTATTTTTGTATAAAATCATATAAATATTTGCTTCCGTGCCCGAATTTTATGATTTTTCATCATAATTTAGGTAAAAGAAAACATTGCAACAAGAAAATTGCTATTTCAAGTGTGGTAGGTATTCTAGAATCCAGCCAATGAAGCTTACAATATACAACGTATTCATCAAAAATAAGTAAAATCTGACTGTATTTTTGTATAAAATTATATAAATATTTGCTTCCGCGCCCGAATTTTATAATTTTTCATCATATTTTATTCATAGTATAGGTCCAAAAGCATGTTTATGAATGTTTTAACAAAAATATCCATTTCAAAAATAGGTAAAATCTGACTTTATTTTTGTAAAAAATCATATAAATATTTGCTTCCGCGGCCGAATTTTATGATTTTTTATCATATTTTAGCTAAAAGAAAACATTGAAATAAGAAAGTTGCTATTTCAAGTGTGTTAGGTATTCTAGAATCCAGCCCATGTAGCTTTCAATATACAACGTATTCATCAAAAATAGGTAAAATCTGACTTTATTTTTGTAAAAAATTATATAAATATTTGCTTCCGCGCCCGAATTTTATAATTTTTTATCATATTTTAGCTAAAAGAAAACATTGCAACAAGAAAATTGCTATTTCAAGTGTGTTAGGTATTCTAGAATCCAGCCCATGTAGCTTACTATATACAACGTACTCATCAAAAATAGGTAAAATCTGACTTTATTTTTGTAAAAAATCATATAAATATTTGCTTTCGCGCCCGAATTTTATAATTTTTTATCATATTTTATTCACAGTATAGGTCTAAAAGCATGTTTATGAATGTTTTAACAAAAATATCCATTTCAAGAATAGGTAAAATCTGACCTTATTTTTGTATAAAATCATATAAATATTTGCTTCCGTGCCCGAATTTTATGATTTTTCATCATAATTTAGGTAAAAGAAAACATTGCAACAAGAAAATTTATATTTCAAGTGTGGTAGGTATTCTAGAATCCAGCCAATGAAGCTTAAAATATACAACGTATTCATCAAAAATAGGTAAAATCTGACTTTTTTTTTGTAAAAAATCATATAAATATTTGCTTCCGCGCCCGAATTTTATAATTTTTTATCATATATTATCCACAGTATAGGTCCAAAAGCATGGTTATGAATGTTTTAGCAAAAATATCCATTTCAAGAATAGGTAAAATCTGACTTTATTTTTGTAAAAAATCATATAAATATTTGCTTCCGCGCCCGCATTTTATGATTTTTCATCATAATTTAGGTAAAAGAAAACATTGCAACAAGAAAATTGGTATTTCAAGCGTGGTAGGTATTATAGAATCCAGCCAATGAAACTTACAATATACAACGAATTCATTAAAAATAAGTAAAATCTGACTTTATTTTTGTAAAAAATTATATAAATATTTGCTTCCGCGCCCGAATTTTATAATTTTTCATCATATTTTATCCATAGTATAGGTCCAAAAGTATGTTTATGAATGTTTTAACAAAAATATCCATTTCAAAAATAGGTAAAACTGACATTATTTTTGTAAAAAATCATATAAATCTTTGCTTCCGCGCCCGAATTTTATGATTTTTCATCATTTTTTTGCTAAAAGAAAACATTGAAACAAGAAAGTTGCTATTTCAAGTGTGTTAGGTATTCTAGAATCCAGCCCATGTAGCTTACAATATACAACGTATTCATCAAAAATAGGTAAAATCTGACTTTATTTTTGTAAAAAATTATATAAATATTTGCTTCCGCGCCCGAATTTTATAATTTTTCATCATATTTTATCCATAGTATAGGTCCAAAAGCATGTTTATGAATGTTTTAACAAAAATATCCATTTCAAGAATAGGTAGAATCTGACTTTATTTTTGTATAAAATCATATAAATATTTGTTTCCGTGCCCGAATTTTATGATTTTTCATTATAATTTAGGTAAAAGAAAACATTGCAACAAGAAAATTTCTATTTAAAGTGTGGTAGGTATTCTAGAATCCAGCCAATGAAGCTTAAAATATACAACGTATTCATCAAAAATAGGTAAAATCTGACTTTTTTTTTGTAAAAAATCATATAAATATTTGCTTCCGCGCCCGAATTTTATAATTTTTTATCTTATATTATCCACAGTATAGGTCCAAAAGCATGGTTATGAATGTTTTAGCAAAAATATCCATTTCAAGAATAGGTAAAATCTGACTTTATTTTTGTAAAAAATCATATAAATATTTGCTTCCGCGCCCGCATTTTATGATTTTTCATCATAATTTAGGTAAAAGAAAACATTGCAACAAGAAAATTGGTATTTCAAGCGTGGTAGGTATTCTAGAATCGAGCCAATGAAACTTACAATATACAACGAATTTATCAAAAATAGGTAAAATCTGACTTTATTTTTGTAAAAAATTATATAAATATTTGCTTCCGCGTCCGTATTTTATGATTTTTCATTATAATTTAGGTAAAAGAAAACATTGCAATAAGAAAATTGCTATTTCAAGTGTGGTAGGTATTATAAAATCCAGCCAATGAAACTTACAATATACAACGAATTCATCAAAAATAGGTAAAATCTGACTTTATTTTTCTAAAAAATTATATAAATATTTGCTTCCGCGCCCGAATTTTATAATTTTTCATCATATTTTATCCATAGTATAGGTCCAAAAGTATGTTTATTAATGTTTTAACAAAAATATCCATTTCAAAAATAGGTAAAACTGACATTATTTTTGTAAAAAATCATATAAATATTTGCTTCCGCGCCCGAATTTTATGATTTTTTATCATATTTTAGCTAAAAGAAAACATTGAAACAAGAAAATTGCTATTTCAAGTGTGTTAGGTATTCTAGAATCCAGCCCATGTAGCTTACTATATACAACGTATTCATCAAAAATAGGTAAAATCTGACTTTATTTTTGTAAAAAATCATATAAATATTTGCTTCCGCGCCCGAATTTTATAATTTTTCATCATATTTAAGTCACAGTATATGTTCAAAAGCATGTTTATGAATGTTTTAACAAAAGTATCCATTTCAAGAATAGGTAAAATCTGACTTTATTTTTTATAAAATCATATAAATATTTGCTTCCGTGCCCGAGTTTTATGACTTTTCATCATAATTTAGGTAAAAGAAAACATTGCAACAAGAAAATTTCTATTTCAAGTGTGGTAGGTATTCTAGAATCCAGCCAATGAAGCTTAAAATATACAACGTATTCATCAAAAATAGGTAAAATCTGACTTTTTTTTTGTAAAAAATCATATAAATATTTGCTTCCGCGCCCGAATTTTATAATTTTTTATCATATATTATCCACAGTATAGGTCCAAAAGCATGGTTATGAATGTTTTAGCAAAAATATCCATTTCAAGAATAGGTAAAATCTGACTTTATTTTTGTAAAAAATCATATAAATATTTGCTTCCGCGCCCGCATTTTATGATCTTTCATCATAATTTAGGTAAAAGAAAACATTGCAACAAGAAAATTGGTATTTCAAGCGTGGTAGGTATTATAGAATCCAGCCAATGAAACTTACAATATACAACGAATTCATTAAAAATAAGTAAAATCTGACTTTATTTTTGTAAAAAATTATAAATATTTGCTTCCGCGCCCGAATTTTATAATTTTTCATCATATTTTATCCATAGTATAGGTCCAAAAGTATGTTTATGAATGTTTTAACAAAAATATCCATTTCAAAAATAGGTAAAACTGACATTATTTTTGTAAAAAATCATATAAATCTTTGCTTCCGCGCCCGAATTTTATGATTTTTCATCATTTTTTTGCTAAAAGAAAACATTGAAACAAGAAAGTTGCTATTTCAAGTGTGTTAGGTATTCTAGAATCCAGCCCATGTAGCTTACAATATACAACGTATTCATCAAAAATAGGTAAAATCTGACTTTATTTTTGTAAAAAATTATATAAATATTTGCTTCCGCGCCCGAATTTTATGATTTTTCATCATATTTTATCCATAGTATAGGTCCAAAAGCATGTTTATGAATGTTTTAACAAAAATATCCATTTCAAGAATAGGTAGAATCTGACTTTATTTTTGTATAAAATCATATAAATATTTGTTTCCGTGCCCGAATTTTATGATTTTTCATTATAATTTAGGTAAAAGAAAACATTGCAACAAGAAAATTTCTATTTAAAGTGTGGTAGGTATTCTAGAATCCAGCCAATGAAGCTTAAAATATACAACGTATTCATCAAAAATAGGTAAAATCTGACTTTTTTTTTGTAAAAAATCATATAAATATTTGCTTCCGCGCCCGAATTTTATAATTTTTTATCTTATATTATCCACAGTATAGGTCCAAAAGCATGGTTATGAATGTTTTAGCAAAAATATCCATTTCAAGAATAGGTAAAATCTGACTTTATTTTTGTAAAAAATCATATAAATATTTGCTTCCGCGCCCGCATTTTATGATTTTTCATCATAATTTAGGTAAAAGAAAACATTGCAACAAGAAAATTGGTATTTCAAGCGTGGTAGGTATTCTAGAATCGAGCCAATGAAACTTACAATATACAACGAATTTATCAAAAATAGGTAAAATCTGACTTTATTTTTGTAAAAAATTATATAAATATTTGCTTCCGCGTCCGTATTTTATGATTTTTCATTATAATTTAGGTAAAAGAAAAACATTGCAATAAGAAAATTGCTATTTCAAGTGTGGTAGGTATTATAAAATCCAGCCAATGAAACTTACAATATACAACGAATTCATCAAAAATAGGTAAAATCTGACTTTATTTTTGTAAAAAATTATATAAATATTTGCTTCCGCGCCCGAATTTTATAATTTTTCATCATATTTTATCCATAGTATAGGTCCAAAAGTATGTTTATTAATGTTTTAACAAAAATATCCATTTCAAAAATAGGTAAAACTGACATTATTTTTGTAAAAAATCATATAAATATTTGCTTCCGCGCCCGAATTTTATGATTTTTTATCATATTTTAGCTAAAAGAAAACATTGAAACAAGAAAATTGCTATTTCAAGTGTGTTAGGTATTCTAGAATCCAGCCCATGTAGCTTACTATATACAACGTATTCATCAAATATAGGTAAAATCTGACTTTATTTTTGTAAAAAATCATATAAATATTTGCTTCCGCGCCCGAATTTTATAATTTTTCATCATATTTTAGTCACAGTATATGTTCAAAAGCATGTTTATGAATGTTTTAACAAAAGTATCCATTTCAAGAATAGGTAAAATCTGACTTTATTTTTTATAAAATCGTATAAATATTTGCTTCCGCGCCCGAATTTTATAATTTTTTATCATATATTATCCACAGTATAGGTCCAAAAGCATGGTTATGAATGTTTTAGCAAAAATATCCATTTCAAGAATAGGTAAAATCTGACTTTATTTTTGTAAAAAATCATATAAATATTTGCTTCCGCGCCCGCATTTTATGATTTTTCATCATAATTTAGGTAAAAGAAAACATTGCAACAAGAAAATTGGTATTTCAAGCGTGGTAGGTATTATAGAATCCAGCCAATGAAACTTACAATATACAACGAATTCATTAAAAATAAGTAAAATCTGACTTTATTTTTGTAAAAAATTATATAAATATTTGCTTCCGCGCCCGAATTTTATAATTTTTCATCATATTTTATCCATAGTATAGGTCCAAAAGTATGTTTATGAATGTTTTAACAAAAATATCCATTTCAAAAATAGGTAAAACTGACATTATTTTTGTAAAAAATCATATAAATCTTTGCTTCCGCGCCCGAATTTTATGATTTTTCATCATTTTTTTGCTAAAAGAAAACATTGAAACAAGAAAGTTGCTATTTCAAGTGTGTTAGGTATTCTAGAATCCAGCCCATGTAGCTTACAATATACAACGTATTCATCAAAAATAGGTAAAATCTGACTTTATATTTGTAAAAAATTATATAAATATTTGCTTCCGCGCCCGAATTTTATAATTTTTCATCATATTTTATCCATAGTATAGGTCCAAAAGCATGTTTATGAATGTTTTAACAAAAATATCCATTTCAAGAATAGGTAGAATCTGACTTTATTTTTGTATAAAATCATATAAATATTTGTTTCCGTGCCCGAATTTTATGATTTTTCATTATAATTTAGGTAAAAGAAAACATTGCAACAAGAAAATTTCTATTTAAAGTGTGGTAGGTATTCTAGAATCCAGCCAATGAAGCTTAAAATATACAACGTATTCATCAAAAATAGGTAAAATCTGACTTTTTTTTTGTAAAAAATCATATAAATATTTGCTTCCGCGCCCGAATTTTATAATTTTTTATCTTATATTATCCACAGTATAGGTCCAAAAGCATGGTTATGAATGTTTTAGCAAAAATATCCATTTCAAGAATAGGTAAAATCTGACTTTATTTTTGTAAAAAATCATATAAATATTTGCTTCCGCGCCCGCATTTTATGATTTTTCATCATAATTTAGGTAAAAGAAAACATTGCAACAAGAAAATTGGTATTTCAAGCGTGGTAGGTATTCTAGAATCGAGCCAATGAAACTTACAATATACAACGAATTTATCAAAAATAGGTAAAATCTGACTTTATTTTTGTAAAAAATTATATAAATATTTGCTTCCGCGTCCGTATTTTATGATTTTTCATTATAATTTAGGTAAAAGAAAACATTGCAATAAGAAAATTGCTATTTCAAGTGTGGTAGGTATTATAAAATCCAGCCAATGAAACTTACAATATACAACGAATTCATCAAAAATAGGTAAAATCTGACTTTATTTTTGTAAAAAATTATATAAATATTTGCTGCCGCGCCCGAATTTTATAATTTTTCATCATATTTTATCCATAGTATAGGTCCAAAAGTATGTTTATTAATGTTTTAACAAAAATATCCATTTCAAAAATAGGTAAAACTGACATTATTTTTGTAAAAAATCATATAAATATTTGCTTCCGCGCCCGAATTTTATGATTTTTTATCATATTTTAGCTAAAAGAAAACATTGAAACAAGAAAATTGCTATTTCAAGTGTGTTAGGTATTCTAGAATCCAGCCCATGTAGCTTACTATATACAACGTATTCATCAAATATAGGTAAAATCTGACTTTATTTTTGTAAAAAATCATATAAATATTTGCTTCCGCGCCCGAATTTTATAATTTTTCATCATATTTTAGTCACAGTATATGTTCAAAAGCATGTTTATGAATGTTTTAACAAAAGTATCCATTTCAAGAATAGGTAAAATCTGACTTTATTTTTTATAAAATCATATAAATATTTGCTTCCGTGCCCGAGTTTTATGACTTTTCATCATAATTTAGGTAAAAGAAAACATTGCAACAAGAAAATTTCTATTTCAAGTGTGGTAGGTATTCTAGAATCCAGCCAATGAAGCTTAAAATATACAACGTATTCATCAAAAATAGGTAAAATCTGACTTTTTTTTTGTAAAAAATCATATAAATATTTGCTTCCGCGCCCGAATTTTATAATTTTTTATCATATATTATCCACAGTATAGGTCCAAAAGCATGGTTATGAATGTTTTAGCAAAAATATCCATTTCAAGAATAGGTAAAATCTGACTTTATTTTTGTAAAAAATCATATAAATATTTGACTCTGAGATAGCGCGT
>JAQOWZ010000440.1:0-40577 GCA_035578165.1 Stenolophus ochropezus
ACGCGCTATCTCAGAGTAACGTATTCATAAAAAAAGGTAAAATCTGACTTTTTTTTTGTAAAAAATCATATAAATATTTGCTTCCGCGACCGAATTTTATAATTTTTCATCATATTTTATCCAAAGTATAGGTCCAAAAACATGTTTATGAATCTTTTAACAAAAATATCCTTTTCAAGAATAGGTAAAATCTGACTTTATTTTTGTAAAAAAATCATATAAATATTTGCTTCCGCGCCCGAATTTTATGATTTTTTATCATATTTTATTCATAGTATAGGTTTAAAAGCATGTTTATGAATGTTTTAACAAAAATATCAGTTTCAAAAATAGGTAAAATCTGACTTTATTTTTGTAAAGAATCTTATAAATATTTGCTTCCTCGCCCGAATTTTATGATTTTTCATCATATTTTAGCTAAAAGAAAACATTGCAACAAGAAAATTGCTATTTCAAGTGTGGTAGGTATCCTAGAATCCAGCCCATGTAGCTTACAATATACAACGTATTCATCAAAAATAGGTAACATCTGAGTTTATTTTTGTAAAAATCATATAAATATTAGCTTCCGCGCCCGAATTTTATAATTTTTCATCATATTTTATCCATAGTATAGGTCCAAAACGATGTTTCTGATTGTTTTAACAAAAATATCCATTTTAAAAATAGGTAAAATCTGACTTTATTTTTGTAAAAAATCATATAAATATTTTCTTCCGCGCCCGAATTTTATGATTTTTCATCATATTTTAGCTAAAAGAAAACATTGCAACAAGAAAATTGGTACTTCAAGTGTGGTAGGTTTTCTTGAATCCAGCACATGTAGCTTACAATTTACAACGTATTCATCAAAAATAGGTAAAATTTAACTTTATTTTTGTAAAAAATTATATAAATATTTGCTTCCGCGCCCGAATTTTAAAATTTTTCATCATATTTTATCCATAGTATAGGTACAAAAGCTTGTTTATGAATGTTTTAACAAAAATATCCATTTCAGGAATAGGTAAAATCTGATATTATTTTTGTAAAAAATCTTATAAGTATTTGCCTTATGCGACCGAATTTTATAATTTTTCATCATATTTTATTCATACTATAGGTCCAAAACCATGTTTCTGAGTGTTTTAACAAAAATATCCGTTTCAAAAATAGGTAAAATCTGACTTTATTTCTGTAAAAAATCATATAAATATTTTCTTCCGCGCCCGAATTTTATGATTTTTCATCATATTTTTGCTAAAAGAAATCATTGCAACAAGAAAATTGCTATTTCAAGTGTGGTAGGTATTCTAGAATGCAGCCAATGAAGCTTACAATATACAACGTATTCATCAAAAATAGGTAAAATCTGCCTTTATTTTTGTAAAAATTATATAAATATTTGCTTCTGCGCCCGAATTTTATAATTTATTATCATATTTTATCCATAGTATAGGTCCAAAAACATGTTTATGAATGTTTTAACAAAAATATCCTTTTCAAGAATAGGTAAAATCTGACTTTATTTTTGTAAAAAATCATATAAATATTTGCTTCCGCGCCCGAATTTTATGATTTTTTATCATATTTTATTCATAGTAAAGGTTTTAAAAGCATGTTTATGAATGTTTTAACAAAAATATCAGTTTCAAAAATAGGTTAAAATCTGACTTTATTTTTGTAAAGAATCATATAAATATTTGCTTCCGGGCCGGAATTTTATGATTTTTCATCATATTTTAGCTAAAAGAAACCATTGCAACAAGAAAATTGCTATTTCAAGTGTGGTAGGTATACTTGAATCCAGCCCCTGTAGCTTACAATATACAACGTATTCATCAAAAATAGGTAAAATCTGACTTTATTTTTGTAAAAAATCATATAAATATTTGCTTCTGCGCCTGAATTTTATAATTTTTCATCATATTTTATCCAAAGTATAGGTCCAAAAGCATGTTTATGAATGTTTTAACAAAAATATCCATTTCAAGAATAGGTAAAATCTGACTTTATTTTTGTAAAAAATTATATAAATATTTGCTTCCGCGCCCGAATTTTATAATTTTTTATCATATGTTAACAATAGTATAGGTCCAAAAGCATGTTTATGAATGTTTTAACAAAAATATCCATTTCAGGGATAGGTAAAATCTGATATTATTTTTGTAAAAAAATCTTATAAATATTTGCTTCCGCGTCCGAATTTTATGATTTTTCATCATAATTTAGGTAAAAGAAAACATAGCAACAAGAAAATTGCTATTTCAAGTGTGGTAGGTATTCTAGAATCCAGCCAATAAAGCTTACAATATACAACATATTCATCAAAAATAGGTAAAATCTGACTTTATTTTTGTAAAAAATTATATAAATATTTGCTTCCGCGCCCGAATTTTAAAATTTTTTATCATATTTTATCCATAGTATAGGTCCAAAAACATGTTTATGAATGTTTTAACAAAAATATCCATTTCAAAAATAGGTAAAATCTGACTATCTTTTTGTAAAAAATCATAAAAATATTTGCTTCCTCGCCCGAATTTATGATTTTTCATCATATTTTAGCTAAAAGAAAACATTGCAACAAGAAAATTGCTACTTCAAGTGTGGTAGGTATTCTTGAATCCAGCACATGTGGCTTACAATTTACAATGTATTCATCAAAAATAGGTAAAATCTGACTTTATTTTTGTAAAAAATTATATAAATATTTGCTTCCGCGCCCGAATTTAAAAATTTTTCATCATATTTTATCCATAGTATAGGTCCAAAAGCTTGTTTATGAATGTTTTAACAAAAATATCCATTTCAGGAATAGGTAAAATCTGATATTATTTTTGTAAAAAATCTTATAAATATTTGCTTATGCGATCGAATTTTATAATTTTTCATCATATTTTATTCATACTATAGGTCCAAAACCATGTTTCTGAGTGTTTTAACAAAAATATCCATTTCAAAAATAGGTAAAATCTGACTTTATTTTTTGTAAAAAATCATATAAATATTTTCTTCCGCGCCCGAATTTTATGATTTTTCATCATATTTTAGCTAAAAGAAAACATTGCAACAAGAAAATTGCTACTTCAAGTGTGGTAAGTATTCTAGAATCCAGCCCATGTAGCTTACAATAAACAACGTATTCATCAAAAATAGGTAAAATCTGACTTTTTTTTAAAAAAAATCATATAAATATTTGCTTCCGCGACCGAATTTTATAATTTTTCATCATATTTTATCCAAAGTATAGGTTCAAAAGCATGTTTATGAATGTTTTAACAAAAATATCCATTTCAAGAATAGGTAAAATCTGACATTATTTTGTAAAAAATCATATAAATATTTGCTTCCGCGCCCGAATTTTATGATTTTTCATCATATTTTACCTAAAAGAAAACACTGCAACAAGAAAATTGCTCTTTCAAGTGTGGTAGGTATTCTAGAATCCAGCCCATGTAGCTTACAATATACAACGTATTCATCAAAAATAGGTAAAATCTGACTTTATTTTTGTAAAAAAATTATGTAAATATTTGCTTCCGCGCCCGAATTATAAAATTTTTCATCATATTTTATCCATAGTATAGGTCTAAAAGCTTGTTTATGAATGTTTTAACAAAAATATCCATTTGAAGAATAGGTAAAATCTGACTTTATTTTTGTAAAAAAATCATATAAATATTTGCTTATGCGACCGAATTTTATAATTTTTCATCATATTTTATTCATACTATAGGTCCAAAACCATATTTTTGAGTGTTTTAACAAAAATATCCATTTCAAAAATAGGTAAAATCTGACATTATTTTTGTAAAAAATCATATAAATATTTTCTTCCGCGCCCGAATTTTATGATTTTTCATCATATGTTAGCAAAAAGAAAACATTGCAACAAGAAAATTCCTATTTCAAGTGTGGTAGGTATTCTAGAATCCAGCCCATGTAGCTTACAATATACAACGTATTCATCAAAAATAGGTAAAATCTGACTTTTTTTTGTAAAAAATCATATAAATATTTGCTTCCGCGACCGAATTTTATAATTTTTCATCATATTTTATCCAAAGTATAGGTTGAAAAGCATGTTTATGAATGTTTTAACAAAAATATCCATTTCAAGAATAGGTAAAAGCTGACATTATTTTGTAAAAAATCATATAAATATTTGCTTCCGCGCCCGAATTTTATGATTTTTCATCATATTTTAGCTAAAAGAAAACATTGCAACAAGAAAATTGCTACTTCAAGTGTGGTAAGTATTCTTGAATCCAGCCCATGTAGCTTACAATATACATCGTATTCATAAAAAATAGATAAAATCTGCCTTTATTTTTGTAAAAAATTATATAAATATTAGCTTCCGTGCCCGAATTTTATAATTTTTCATCATATTTTATCCATAGTATAGGTTTAAAAGCATGTTTATGAATGTTTTAACAAAAATATCCATTTCAAAAATAAGTAAAATCTGACTATATATTTGTAAAAAATCATATATATATTTTCTTCCGCGCCCGAATTTTATGATTTTTCATCATATTTTAGCTAAAAGAAAACATTGCAACAAGAAAATTGCTACTTCAAGTGTGGTAGGTATTCTAGAATCCAGCCCATGTAGCTTACAATATACAACGTATTCATCAAAAATAGGTAAAATCTGACTTTTTTTTGTAAAAAATCATATAAATATTTGCTTCCGTGACCGAATTTTATAATTTTTCACCATATTTTATCCAAAGTATAGGTTCAAAAGCAGGTTTATGAATGTTTTAACAAAAATATCAAAATTCAAGAATTGGTAAAATCTGACATTATTTTGTAAAAAATCATATAAATATTTGCTTCCGCGCCCGAATTTTATGATTTTTCATCATATTTTAGCTAAAAGAAAAAATTGCAACAAGAAAATTGCTACTTCAAGTGTGGTAGGTATTCTTGAATCCAGCCCATGTAGCTTACAATATACAACGTATTCATAAAAAATAGGTAAAATCTGACTTTATTTTTGTAAAAAATTATGTAAATATTTGCTTCCGCGCCCGAATTTTAAAATTTTTCATCATATTTTATCCATAGTATAGGTCCAAAAGCTTGTTTATGAATGTTTTAACAAAAATATCCATTTCAGGAATAGGTAAAATCTGATATTATTTTTGTAAAAAATCTTATAAAAATTTGCTTATGCGACCGAATTTTATAATTTTTCATCATATTTTATTCATACTATAGGTCCAAAACCATGTTTCTGAGTGTTTTAACAAAAATATCCATTTCAAAAATAGGTAAAATCTGTCTTTATTTTTGTAAAAAATCATATAAATATTTTCTTCCGCGCCCGAATTTTATGATTTTTCATCATATTTTAGGTAAAAGAAAACATTGCAACAAGAAATTTGCTATTTCAAGTCTGGTAGGTATTCTAGAATCCAGCCAATAAAGCTTACAATATACAACGTATTCATCAAAAATAGGTAAAATCTGACTTTATTTTTGTAAAAAATTATATAAATATTTGCTTCCGCGCCCGAATTTTATAATTTTTTATCATATTTTATCCATAGTATAGGTCCAAAAATATGTTTATGAATGTTTTAACAAAAATATCCATTTCAAAAATAGGTAAAATCTGACTTTCTTTTTGTAAAAAATCATAAAAATATTTGCTTCCGCGCCCGAATTTTATAATTTTTCATCATATTTTATCCAAAGTATAGGTTCAAAAGCATGTTTATGAATGTTTTAACAAAAATATCCATTTCAAGAATTGGTAAAATATGACATTATTTTGTAAAAAATTATATAAATATTTGCTTCCGCGCCCGAATTTTATAATTTATTATCATATTTTATCCATAGTATAGGTCCAAAAACATGTTTATGAATGTTTTAACAAAAATATCCTTTTCAAGAATAGGTAAAATCTGACATTATTTTTGTAAAAAATCATATAAATATTTGCTTTCGCGCCCAAATTTTATGATTTTTTATCATATTTTATTCATAGTATAGGTTTAAAAGCATGTTTATGAATGTTTTAACAAAAATATCAATTTCAAAAATAGGTAAAATCTGACTTTATTTTTGTAAAAAATCATATAGATATTTGCTTCCGGGCCGGAATTTTATGATTTTTCATCATATTTTAGCTAACAGAAAACATTGCAACAAGAAAATTGCTATTTCAAGTGTGGTAGATATTCTTGAATCCAGCCCATGTAGCTTACAATATACAACGTATTCATCAAAAATAGGTAAAATCTGACTTTATTTTTGTAAAAAATCATATAAATATTTGCTTCTGCGCCCGAATTTTATAATTTTTCATCATATTTTATCCAAAGTATAGGTCCAAAAGCAAGTTTATGAATGTTTTAACAAAAATAACCATTTCAAGAATAGGTAAAATCTGACTTTATTTTTGTAAAAAATTATAAAAATATTTGCTTCCGCGCCCGAATTTTATAATTGTTCATCATATTTTATCAATAGTATAGGTCCAAAAGCATGTTTATGAATGTTTTAACAAAAATATCCATTTCAGGGTTTGGTAAAATCTGATATTATTTTTGTAAAAAATCTTATAAATATTTGCTTCCGCGTCCAAATTTTATGATTTTTCATCATAATTTAGGTAAAAGAAAACATTGCAACAAGAAAATTGCTATTTCAAGTGTGGTAGGTATTCTAGAATCCAGCCAATTAAGCTTACAATATACTACGTACTCATCAAAAATAGGTAAAATCTGAATTTATTTTTGTAAAAAATTATATAAATATTTGCTTCCGCGCCCGAATTTTATAATTTTTTATCATATTTTATCCATAGTATAGGTCCAAAAATATGTTTATGAATGTTTTAACAAAAATATCCATTTCAAAAATTGGTAAAATCTGACTTTCTTTTTGTAAAAAATCATAAAAATATTTGCTTCCTCGCCCGAATTTTATGATTTTATATCATATTTTAGCTAAAAGAAAACATTGCAACAAGAAAATTGCTATTTCAAGTGTGGTAGGTATTCTAAAACCCAGCCCATGTAGCTTACAATATACAACGTATTCATCAAAAATAGGTAAAATCTGACTTTATTTTTGTAAAAAATCATATAAATATTTGCTTTTGCGCCCGAATCATATAATTTTTCATCATATTTTAGCTAAAAGAAAACATTGCAACAAGAAAATTGCTACTTCAAGTGTGGTAGGTATTCTTGAATCCTGCCCATGTAGCTTACAATTTACAACGTATTCATCAAATATAGGTAAAATCTGACTTTATTTTTGTAAAAAATTATATAAATATTTGCTTCCGCGCCCGAATTTTAAATTTTTTCATCATATTTTATCCATAGTATAGGTCCAAAAGCTTGTTTATGAATGTTTTAACAAAAATATCCATTTCAGGAATAGGTAAAATCTGATATTATTTTTGTAAAAAATCTTATAAATGTTAGCTTCCGTGTCCGAATTTTATGATTTATCATCATAATTTAGGTAAAAGAAAACATTGCAACAAGAAAATTGCTATTTCAAGTGTGGTAGGTATTCTAGAATCCAGCCAATGAAGCTTACAATATACAACGTATTCATCAAAAATAGGTAAAATCTGACTTTATTTTTGTAAAAATTATATAAATATTTGCTTCTACGCCCGAATTTTAAAATTTATTATCATATTTTATCAATAGTATTGGTCCAAAAACATGTTTATGAATGTTTTAACAAAAATATCCTTTTCAAGAATAGGTAAAATCTGACTTTATTTTTGTAAAAAATCATATAAATATTTGCTTCCGCGCCCGAATTTTATGATTTTTCATCATATTTTATCCATAGTATAGGTCCAAAACCATGTTTCTGATTGTTTTAACAAAAATATCCATT
The DNA here is from genome assembly GCA_035578165.1 of Stenolophus ochropezus. Lineage (NCBI taxonomy): Eukaryota > Metazoa > Arthropoda > Insecta > Coleoptera > Carabidae > Stenolophus > Stenolophus ochropezus. The sequence continues at coordinate 7,867 of JAQOWZ010000440.1, forward strand.
TCAAAAATAGGTAAAACCTGACTTTATTTTTGTAAAAAATCATATAAATATTTTCTTCCGCGCCCGAATTTTATGATTTTTTATCATATTTTAGCTAAAAGAAAACATTGCAACAAGAAAATTGCTATTTCAAGTGTGGTAGGTATTCTAGAATCCAGCCCATATAGTTTACAATATACAACGTATTCATCAAAAATAGGTAAAATCTGACTTTATTTCTGTAAAAAATCGTATGAAAATTTGCTTCCGCGACCGAATTTTATAATTTTTCATCATATTTTATCCAAAGTATAGTTCCAAAAGCATGTTAATAAATGTTTTAACAAAATTTTCCATTTCAAGAATAGGTAAAATCTGACATTATTTTTGTAAAAAATCATATAAATATTTGCTTCCGCGCCCAAATTTTATGATTTTTTATCATAATTTAGGTTAAAGAAAACATAGCAAAAAAATTGCTATTTCAAGTGTGGTAGGTATTCTAGAATTTTATAATTTTTCATCATATTTTAACCATAGTATAGGTCCAAAAGCATGTTTATGAATGTTTTAACAAAAATATCCATTTCAAGAATAAGTAAAATCTGACTTTATTTCTGTAAGAAATCATACAAATATTTGCTTCTGCGCCCGAATTTTATGATTTTTTATCATAAATTAGTTTAAAGGTTTGGTTATAAAATGGCGATCTGGATCATTAACTTGATAGTCATTTATTTATTAAACGTTTCGGCCATCGGCGATAGTGGCCATCATCAGTACACTACAATTGTTTATAAAATATTAAGTTTCGACATAAGACAAAGAAATTTTTTGTAATACAATACCTTAGTTATAGTAATTGGCATTTAGAATGTTACAAAAGATTATTATATTGAAGAGATACATTTCTGTAAATAGAATAACATTAGTTTCAAAAAAATTTGATGTAAGAAATTTAAAAATACCTCGTAATGTTCTTGTTATATATTTAAGAAAGTTGAAACATTTGAATTGAAAACTTTTATTGACAAAGTAAAACACTACATAATGAGCTGTTACTTCCACGGTGGAAGGTTGCAGAATAAAACTACGTCTTAAAATTTTGTTAAACAAGTGACAACGGGCAGATGTACCAACATAATAACACTGAAAAATTGAAGAAATTTTGTTTGAAACAAGAATTATATTGTGAACTGCTTTATAATGGGAGCCGCGTAATTTAAAATATTGTCAAAATTAGTATGGTTGTTCATACATATGTTTTTGTGTAAATTAATGTGTAATGTTTCATAAGTTAAGCGTTTATATTTATTTTGTTCTGTTTGTAAAATTCTAACACTATCAAAATTTATTTTATGTCCTGTTTCTTGGTGATGTTTAGTAAGACCACTATGATTCGGATTTAATAAGTTACAGTGGTAATTATGTTGGTACATACGCTTTTTTAAGGGTTGAGAAGTTTCACCTATGTAAATCTTATTACAAACATTACATTCGATTTGGTAAATGACATTATTTTTTTCCAAAATTGGGACAGGATCTTTAATTTTTGTGAATAGATGTTGTGTGCTGGAAATAGAGGAATTGGCAAGTTTAATGTTACTGTTATTTAATATTTTATTAAGACCGTTATTAATTTTATGGTGGAATGGAACTTTTGAATATATAATATTGTTGTTATCATTGTTATTGTTGTCTCTATATATATTAGTTGATAATGTATGTTTACGTTTATTAATTGAAGTTGTAATTAAATTGGAAGGGTAACCATTATGTTCTAAAGTATTTTTTATGAATTGTAAATTTTCTTTGTGAAATTTGGGGTGTGAGAGAAGAATGGCACGGTCTACTAAGGCAGTAATGACATTTTGTTTGTATTGTTTATTTGTGTATGAATAATAATTTAAGTATCTGCCAGAGTATGTGTTTTTTCTGTACCAATTAGTAATGCATTTATTATTATTATTTATTATAGTGACATCAAGAAAACTTATTTGTTTATTAATTTCCATTTCTATTGTGAAATTTAGTCTGGGGTGGTAATTATTGAATGCTTCCAAGATATTTGTAACCTCATTTTTATGTGCAATAACAAAACAATCATCAACGTATCGTTTAAAATATAAAATTTTGAAAGTAGGGTTATCTATTATGTTGTTTTCTAATTTTTGTAAAACTAAATCTGCTATAACATTACTTAAACTGGAACCCATAGGTGTACCATCAATTTGTTGATATGCTATATTTTGAAAAGTAAAAATGGAAGCTTGAAAACAGAGTTCTATTCCTTCTTTAAATTGTTCAAAGGTTAAGTCGGTGTGTGGTTCTATCAGGTTCCAAACATCTTGGATGCATTCAATAACTAAATTCTGTGGAATACTAGGGAAAAGAGAACAAACGTCTAACGAAAACATTACATATTCAGAAGGTATATTTTTATCTTTAATGTCATTTACAAAATCGAATGAGTTTTTTAAAAAATTTTGGGAATTGACAGTTACCTTTTTCAAAATATTAGAAAGAAATTTTGCTAAATTGTATGTAGGATTATCCATTGTGGAGGTAATAGGTCTGAGTGGGGTATTTGGTTTGTGAATTTTCGGTAGCATGTACATTTTGCCAACGGAAGGATGTTTAACGATGAGTTCTGTGTGATCAATTTTCTGTAGATAATTTTTACATTTGTTTTGGATGTTAGTGAGAGGACATTTCTTTAATTTTTTATAGGTAGTTTGGTCATTTAAAATATCTAATGCTTTATTATCATAATCTGTTTTATTTAGCAATACTGTCTTTGAACCTTTATCTGCTTTGGTGACTATTATTTGAGGATTGTTTTTTAAAAAAGTTTTTGTTATATTTATCCATTTTATAAATTCTATTTCATTGAATGATGGTCTTGTTTTTTTTAAAATTCTGACTTGTGAATTCAAAAATTTCGAAATTGTATTGATTAGTTGAGATTTGTTAGGAATATTGCTATTTTTTATTGTATTGTTTAAGTTTGTGAAAGTTTCAAGAATTAATTTTTGGTTTGTTCTTTTGTTGAAATTATTATAAGCAAATTTTGGTCCCAGAGACAGTATTGTTAAAATCTTTTCATCTATGTGTGAACCAGTTAAGTTTGAAATCCAGTGTTTATGATTTTGAAGTAAAATGTTACAAATGCTGTTTTTTGAAGTGTCATTGAATAATTTATTTAATTTTCTGTCAATTTTGATTTTATGTTTGTGAGTGGTGTTAATATGTAATTTATTTGCATGATAAATAATATAAAAATAAATTTCGGTTGGCAAAATATCCATGAAATCTACTATTAAATTTAATTTAAATTGTTTCAATTTTCTAAGGAGCGTATGAGCCTCATTTAATTCAATATCAATTAATTTATGGTAGAATAAATTTTTGCAGTTGTTGAATTTGTTGTGAATTCTTTTGGAAATATAATCTTTTTTGAAACTAATGCTATTCTTTACAAAATTTGGAATTAAACTATTGTTTTTACATTCATTTAAGAAAAATATTCTAAGTTCTGTTTTACATATTCTAATAATATTATTATTATAATCTTGGATGTACCTTGAGGTTTGTCGGCCGAAGATTTGTGAAATTGAATCTAAGAAGGTCCGGTTCATGTTGAAAGTCCTATCTTGTATGTGCGGGTAAATTCCAGTGTTTTTCTGTCCTATGTCGGTGGGTCCTGAAGCCTTCCACCATGGAGTAATTTTTTAAAAAATTTTTTGTTGAAGATCCTAATTTAAATTGTTTTAAGGTTTGGTTATAAAATGGCGATCTGGATCATTAACTTGATAGTCATTTATTTATTAAACGTTTCGGCCATCGGCGATAGTGGCCATCATCAGTACACTACAATTGTTTATAAAATATTAAGTTTCGACATAAGACAAAAAAATTTTTTGTAATACAATACCTTAGTTATAGTAATTGGCATTTAGAATGTTACAAAAGATTATTATATTGAAGAGATACATTTCTGTAAATAGAATAACATTAGTTTCAAAAAAATTTGATGTAAGAAATTTAAAAATACCTCGTAATGTTCTTGTTATATATTTAAGAAAGTTGAAACATTTGAATTGAAAACTTTTATTGACAAAGTAAAACACTACATAATGAGCTGTTACTTCCACGGTGGAAGGTTGCAGAATAAAACTACGTCTTAAAATTTTGTTAAACAAGTGACAACGGGCAGATGTACCAACATAATAACACTGAAAAATTGAAGAAATTTTGTTTGAAACAAGAATTATATTGTGAACTGCTTTATAATGGGAGCCGCGTAATTTAAAATATTGTCAAAATTAGTATGGTTGTTCATACATATGTTTTTGTGTAAATTAATGTGTAATGTTTCATAAGTTAAGCGTTTATATTTATTTTGTTCTGTTTGTAAAATTCTAACACTATCAAAATTTATTTTATGTCCTGTTTCTTGGTGATGTTTAGTAAGACCACTATGATTCGGATTTAATAAGTTACAGTGGTAATTATGTTGGTACATACGCTTTTTTAAGGGTTGAGAAGTTTCACCTATGTAAATCTTATTACAAACATTACATTCGATTTGGTAAATGACATTATTTTTTTCCAAAATTGGGACAGGATCTTTAATTTTTGTGAATAGATGTTGTGTGCTGGAAATAGAGGAATTGGCAAGTTTAATGTTACTGTTATTTAATATTTTATTAAGACCGTTATTAATTTTATGGTGGAATGGAACTTTTGAATATATAATATTGTTGTTATCATTGTTATTGTTGTCTCTATATATATTAGTTGATAATGTATGTTTACGTTTATTAATTGAAGTTGTAATTAAATTGGAAGGGTAACCATTATGTTCTAAAGTATTTTTTATGAATTGTAAATTTTCTTTGTGAAATTTGGGGTGTGAGAGAAGAATGGCACGGTCTACTAAGGCAGTAATGACATTTTGTTTGTATTGTTTATTTGTGTATGAATAATAATTTAAGTATCTGCCAGAGTATGTGTTTTTTCTGTAACAATTAGTAATGCATTTATTATTATCATTTATTATAGTGACATCAAGAAAACTTATTTGTTTATTAATTTCCATTTCTATTGTGAAATTTAGTCTGGGGTGGTAATTATTGAATGCTTCCAAGATATTTGTAACCTCATTTTTATGTGCAATAACAAAACAATCATCAACGTATCGTTTAAAATATAAAATTTTGAAAGTAGGGTTATCTATTATGTTGTTTTCTAATTTTTGTAAAACTAAATCTGCTATAACATTACTTAAACTGGAACCCATAGGTGTACCATCAATTTGTTGATATGCTATATTTTGAAAAGTAAAAATGGAAGCTTGAAAACAGAGTTCTATTCCTTCTTTAAATTGTTCAAAGGTTAAGTCGGTGTGTGGTTCTATCAGGTTCCAAACATCTTGGATGCATTCAATAACTAAATTCTGTGGAATACTAGGGAAAAGAGAACAAACGTCTAACGAAAACATTACATATTCAGAAGGTATATTTTTATCTTTAATGTCATTTACAAAATCGAATGAGTTTTTTAAAAAATTTTGGGAATTGACAGTTACCTTTTTCAAAATATTAGAAAGAAATTTTGCTAAATTGTATGTAGGATTATCCATTGTGGAGGTAATAGGTCTGAGTGGGGTATTTGGTTTGTGAATTTTCGGTAGCATGTACATTTTGCCAACGGAAGGATGTTTAACGATGAGTTCTGGGTGATCAATTTTCTGTAGATAATTTTTACATTTGTTTTGGATGTTAGTGAGAGGACATTTCTTTAATTTTTTATAGGTAGTTTGGTCATTTAAAATATCTAATGCTTTATTATCATAATCTGTTTTATTTAGCAATACTGTCTTTGAACCTTTATCTGCTTTGGTGACTATTATTTGAGGATTGTTTTTTAAAAAAGTTTTTGTTATATTTATCCATTTTATAAATTCTATTTCATTGAATGATGGTCTTGTTTTTTTTTTAAAATTCTGACTTGTGAATTCAAAAATTTCGAAATTGTATTGATTAGTTGAGATTTGTTAGGAATATTGCTATTTTTTATTGTATTGTTTAAGTTTGTGAAAGTTTCAATAGGTGAAACTTCTCAACCCTTAAAAAAGCGTATGTACCAACATAATTACCACTGTAACTTATTAAATCCGAATCATTGTGGTCTTACTAAACATCACCAAGAAACAGGACATAAAATAAATTTTGATAGTGTTAGAATTTTACAAACAGAACAAAATAAATATAAACGCTTAACTTATGAAACATTACACATTAATTTACACAAAAACATATGTATGAACAACCATACTAATTTTGACAATATTTTAAATTACGCGGCTCCCATTATAAAGCAGTTCACAATATAATTCTTGTTTCAAACAAAATTTCTTCAATTTTTCAGTGTTATTATGTTGGTACATCTGCCCGTTGTCACTTGTTTAACAAAATTTTAAGACGTAGTTTTATTCTGCAACCTTCCACCGTGGAAGTAACAGCTCATTATGTAGTGTTTTACTTTGTCAATAAAAGTTTTCAATTCAAATGTTTCAACTTAATTATATAACAAGAACATTACGAGGTATTTTTAAATTTCTTACATCAAATTTTTTTGAAACTAATGTTATTCTATTTACAGAAATGTATCTCTTCAATATAATAATCTTTTGTAACATTCTAAATGCCAATTACTATAACTAAGGTATTGTATTACAAAAAATTTTTTTGTCTTATGTCGAAACTTAATATTTTATAAACAATTGTAGTGTACTGATGATGGCCACTATCGCCGATGGCCGAAACGTTTAATAAATAAATGACTATCAAGTTAATGATCCAGATCGCCATTTTATAACCAAACCTTAAAACAATTTAAATTAGGATCTTCAACAAAAATTTTTTTAAAAAATTACTCCATTGTGGAAGGCTTCAGGACCCACCGACATAGGACAGAAAAACACTGGAATCTACCCGCACATACAAGATAGGACTTTCAACATGAACCGGACCTTCTTAGATTCAATTTCACAAATCTTCGGCCGACAAACCTCAAGGTACATCCAAGATTATAATAATAATATTATTAGAATATGTAAAACAGAACTTAGAATATTTTTCTTAAATGAATGTAAAAACAATAGTTTAATTCCAAATTTTGTAAAGAATAGCATTAGTTTCAAAAAAGATTATATTTCCAAAAGAATTCACAACAAATTCAACAACTGCAAAAATTTATTCTACCATAAATTAATTGATATTGAATTAAATGAGGCTCATACGCTCCTTAGAAAATTGAAACAATTTAAATTAAATTTAATAGTAGATTTCATGGATATTTTGCCAACCGAAATTTATTTTTATATTATTTATCATGCAAATAAATTACATATTAACACCACTCACAAACATAAAATCAAAATTGACAGAAAATTAAATAAATTATTCAATGACACTTCAAAAAACAGCATTTGTAACATTTTACTTCAAAATCATAAACACTGGATTTCAAACTTAACTGGTTCACACATAGATGAAAAGATTTTAACAATACTGTCTCTGGGACCAAAATTTGCTTATAATAATTTCAACAAAAGAACAAACCAAAAATTAATTCTTGAAACTTTCACAAACTTAAACAATACAATAAAAAATAGCAATATTCCTAACAAATCTCAACTAATCAATACAATTTCGAAATTTTTGAATTCACAAGTCAGAATTTTAAAAAAAACAAGACCATCATTCAATGAAATAGAATTTATAAAATGGATAAATATAACAAAAACTTTTTTAAAAAACAATCCTCAAATAATAGTCACCAAAGCAGATAAAGGTTCAAAGACAGTATTGCTAAATAAAACAGATTATGATAATAAAGCATTAGATATTTTAAATGACCAAACTACCTATAAAAAATTAAAGAAATGTCCTCTCACTAACATCCAAAACAAATGTAAAAATTATCTACAGAAAATTGATCACCCAGAACTCATCGTTAAACATCCTTCCGTTGGCAAAATGTACATGCTACCGAAAATTCACAAACCAAATACCCCACTCAGACCTATTACCTCCACAATGGATAATCCTACATACAATTTAGCAAAATTTCTTTCTAATATTTTGAAAAAGGTAACTGTCAATTCCCAAATTTTTTTAAAAAACTCATTCGATTTTGTAAATGACATTAAAGATAAAAATATACCTTCTGAATATGTAATGTTTTCGTTAGACGTTTGTTCTCTTTTCCCTAGTATTCCACAGAATTTAGTTATTGAATGCATCCAAGATGTTTGGAACCTGATAGAACCACACACCGACTTAACCTTTGAACAATTTAAAGAAGGAATAGAACTCTGTTTTCAAGCTTCCATTTTTACTTTTCAAAATATAGCATATCAACAAATTGATGGTACACCTATGGGTTCCAGTTTAAGTAATGTTATAGCAGATTTAGTTTTACAAAAATTAGAAAACAACATAATAGATAACCCTACTTTCAAAATTTTATATTTTAAACGATACGTTGATGATTGTTTTGTTATTGCACATAAAAATGAGGTTACAAATATCTTGGAAGCATTCAATAATTACCACCCCAGACTAAATTTCACAATAGAAATGGAAATTAATAAACAAATAAGTTTTCTTGATGTCACTATAATAAATGATAATAATAAATGCATTACTAATTGTTACAGAAAAAACACATACTCTGGCAGATACTTAAATTATTATTCATACACAAATAAACAATACAAACAAAATGTCATTACTGCCTTAGTAGACCGTGCCATTCTTCTCTCACACCCCAAATTTCACAAAGAAAATTTACAATTCATAAAAAATACTTTAGAACATAATGGTTACCCTTCCAATTTAATTACAACTTCAATTAATAAACGTAAACATACATTATCAACTAATATATATAGAGACAACAATAACAATGATAACAACAATATTATATATTCAAAAGTTCCATTCCACCATAAAATTAATAACGGTCTTAATAAAATATTAAATAACAGTAACATTAAACTTGCCAATTCCTCTATTTCCAGCACACAACATCTATTCACAAAAATTAAAGATCCTGTCCCAATTTTGGAAAAAAATAATGTCATTTACCAAATCGAATGTAATGTTTGTAATAAGATTTACATAGGTGAAACTTCTCAACCCTTAAAAAAGCATATGTACCAACATAATTACCACTGTAACTTATTAAATCCGAATCATAGTGGTCTTACTAAACATCACCAAGAAACAGGACATAAAATAAATTTTGATAGTGTTAGAATTTTACAAACAGAACAAAATAAATATAAACGCTTAACTTATGAAACATTACACATTAATTTACACAAAAACATATGTATGAACAACCATACTAATTTTGACAATATTTTAAATTACGCGGCTCCCATTATAAAGCAGTTCACAATATAATTCTTGTTTCAAACAAAATTTCTTCAATTTTTCAGTGTTATTATGTTGGTACATCTGCCCGTTGTCACTTGTTTAACAAAATTTTAAGACGTAGTTTTATTCTGCAACCTTCCACCGTGGAAGTAACAGCTCATTATGTAGTGTTTTACTTTGTCAATAAAAGTTTTCAATTCAAATGTTTCAACTTTCTTAAATATATAATGTATCTCTTCAATATAATAATCTTTTGTAACATTCTAAATGCCAATTACTATAACTAAGGTATTGTATTACAAAAAATTTTTTTGTCTTATGTCGAAACTTAATATTTTATAAACAATTGTAGTGTACTGATGATGGCCACTATCGCCGATGGCCGAAACGTTTAATAAATAAATGACTATCAAGTTAATGATCCAGATCGCCATTTTATAACCAAAACTTAAAACAATTTAAAGTAGGATCTTCAACAAAAAAAAAAAAAAAAAAATTAAAAATCATAAATTAGGTAAAAGATAACATTGCAAAAAGAAAATTGCTATTTCCAGCCAATGAAGCTTACAATATACAACGTATTCATCAAAAATAGGTAAAATCTGACTTTATTTTAGTAAAAAATTATATAAATATTTGCTTCCGCGCCCGAATTTTATAATTTTTATCATATTTTATCCATAGTATAGGTTTAAAAGCATGTTTATAAATGTTTTAACAAAAATATCTATTTCAAAAATAGGTAAAATCTGACTTTATTTTTGTAAAAAATCATAAAATATTTGCTTCCGCGCCCGAATTTTATGATTTTTTCATCATATTTTAGCTAAAAGAAAACATTGCAACAAGAAAATTGCTATTTCAAGTGTGGTGGATATTCTAGAATCCAGTCCATGTAGTTTACAATATACAACGTATTCATCAAAAATAGGTAAAATCTGACTTTATTTCTGTAAAAAATCATATAAATATTTGCTTCCGCGACCGAATTTTATAATTTTTCATCATATTTTATCCAAAGTATAGTTCCAAAAGCATATTAATGAATGTTTTAACAAAAATATCCATTTCAAGAATAGGGAAAATCTGACTTTATTTTTGTATAAAATCATATAAATATTTGCTTCCGCGCCCGAATTTTATGTTTTTTCATCATATTTTAGCTAAAAGAAAACATTGCAACAAGAAAATTGCTATTTCAAGTGTGGTGGATATTCTAGAATCCAGTCCATGTAGTTTACAATATACAACGTATTCATCAAAAATAGGTAAAATCTGACTTTATTTCTGTAAAAAATCATATAAATATTTGCTTCCGCGACCGAATTTTATAATTTTTCATCATATTTTATCCAAAGTATAGTTCCAAAAGCATATTAATGAATGTTTTAACAAAAATATCCATTTCAAGAATAGGGAAAATCTGACTTTATTTTTGTATAAAATCATATAAATATTTGCTTCCGCGCCCGAATTTTATGTTTTTTCATCATAATTTAGGTAAAAGAAAACATTGCAACAAGAAAATTGCTATTTCAAGTGTGATAGGTATTCTAGAATCCAGCCCATGTAGCTTACAATATACAACGTATTCATCAAAAATAGGTAAAATCTGACTTTATTTCTGTAAAAAATCATATAAATATTTGCTTACGCGACCGAATCTTATAATTTTTCATCATATTTTATCCAAAGTATAGGTCCAAAAGCATGTTAATGAATGTTTTAACAAAAATATCCATTTCAAGAATAGGTAAAATCTGACTTTATTTTTGAAAAAAATCATATAATTATTTGCTTTCGCGCACGAATTTTATGATTTTTCATTATAATTTAGGTAAAAGAAAACATTGCAACAAGAAAATAGCTATTTCAAGTGTGGTAGGTATTCTAGAATCCAGACAATGAAGCTTACAATATACAACGTATTCATCAAAAATAGGTAAAATCTGACTTTATTTTTGTAAAAAATTATATATTTGTTAGCTTCCGTGCCCGAATTTTATAATTTTTCATCATATTTTATCCATAGTATAGGTCCAAAAGCATGTTTATGAATGTTTTAACAAAAATATCCATTTCAAGAATAGGTAAAATCTGACTTTATTTCTGTAAATAATCATATAAATATTTGCTTCCGCGCCCGAATTTTATGATTTTTTATCATAATTTAGGTAAAAGAAAACATTGCAACAAGAAAATTGCTATTTCAAGTGTGGTGGGTATTCTAGAATCCAGCCCATGTAGCTTGCGATATACAACGTATTCATCAAAAATATGTAAAATCTAACTTTATTTTTGTAAAAAATCATATAAATATTGTGACGAAGCGTCACGACACAGTTTTATTTTAACAGTATTTTTGAACGCAAATTTGAAGTCAAATTTACCGAAGCTCTACCTTCCAAATATTTTAAATCTATTGCCTAGATTTTGCAGTCGAGTCAAGCAACCGCGCAAGGCCAGCGCGCGCATGTCTAGTAATGGCGGAACAATATGGAGTTTTATTTGTTTATATCGTGTTTTTGTAAAGTTGTTCTACAAATCATTACTCTGATTTTCTTGATTCGAACACCATGAGATGCAAGACAATATTCTACGTAGTGTAGTGCCAAACACATCGCAGTGGTTTTTGTGAAAGTGGTGTTTTGAAAAACATAACCATCGAACATGTGTTTGGATTGTAGTCAAGTTACTCGTATAGTTAGTTTCATGCGGCGAAATTAACTCGTTTAGTGACTTAAGGCAATAGTAAGTGTTTTTATTACTGTTTGTATCGTATTAATGTTAAATGTTATTTACTTATATTTATTTATTGTATTTGTAATTTTTTTGTTACTATGTTCACCTCTGATGATAGGTACGGAGGGGAAGGGGTGAACATTTATAAAAGCGCGGTCGTTGACCGACTGAGGGCTTTTTTTAGTGAGTTTTTGGCCAAATAAAGACGCAACAAATAAGAGTTGTGAAGCAGAGTTTTTTATTTAAATTATTTTCATTTGTTTTCCTATCCTTCCACTGGTGAACGTAAGGTAAGTGGAAGTGAAGTATTTAGGGGAAAATTGGAATAGTGTTTTGCCGTTTTTCACACCCTTATGTGAGCAAAACGTGTGTGTGTGAAAGAATCGTTCATTTTCATCCCGTGCACGAGTTTTGCGATAGTTGCGATAGTTTGTGAATTCCAATTACTAGGGGCAGAGAAAAACTAGTGATTGCGCTACCATTATCAAGATAATTTTGGATGAATTTCGGCGTAGAGAGAATCCTCGAAACCGTCATTTTGCTTCGTGAGTCGCGGAACAGGATTCGGCTTGTCCATCGGCCACCGCCAGGACTAATCAAGGATAGTTCTGTTGAAGTTGGTTTTGCGTTCGTTTTTACCTCGCCCTGGCATTGCGTGCACGTGGGTGAGCGAGCAACGCAGGTTGTAAGAATAACCGATTTTTATTCTAAATTTATTTATGCTTTTATTTACGTCTTTTTACTGTCTTTTTTGGAAAGTCGTTCCGTGATGTTGTGTTCAAGCGAGCGACCACAACCCATGTTGGAATCTGTACCTTGGACATTTTTCTCCATTGAGATATCCGTGGCCGTCGTCACTGGAAGCCTGCGAGTTAGACGTCTCTACCGTTACGTAGAGTGGCGCCCGTGATTTGGAAACGAGTAGTGCGACAGCGTTTGTATATTTTATTATACCGTGCCTGTCGACTAATTATTGTGTTTTTGTATGATTTACTGCATTATAGGCTGTGGCGACGTATTTTATATTGTGTGACGCGTAGGTAACGCCGTAGTCCGTCACACGTTTTCAAGAACGATAGGGACTGACGACGTAACGACGTCACAATATTTGCTTCCGCGCCCGAATTTTATAATTTTTCATCATAATTTAGGTAAAAGAAAACATTGCAACAAGAAAATTGCTAGTTCAAGTGTGATAGGTATTCTAGAATCCAGCCCATGTAGCTTACAATATACAACGTATTCATCAAAAATAGGTAAAATCTGACTTTATTTTTGTAAAAAATCATATAAATATTTGCTTCCGCGCCCGAATTTTATAATTTTTCATCATATTCTATCCATAGTATAGGTCTAAAAGCATGTTTATGAATGTTTTAACAAAAATATCAATTTCAAGAATAGGTAAAATCTGACATTAATTTGTAAAAGATCATGTAAATATATGCTTCCGCGCCCGAATTTTATGATTTTTCATCATAATTTAGGTAAAAGAAAACATAGCAAAAAAAAAATTGCTATTTCAAGTGTGGTAGGTATTCTAGAATCCAGCCAATGAAGCTTACAATATACAACGTATTCATCAAAAATTGGTAAAATCTGACTTTATTTTTGTAAAAAATTATATAAATACTTGCTTCCGCGCCCGAATTTTATGATTTTTCATCATATTTTAGCTAAAAAAAAACATAACAACAAGAAAATTGCTATTTCAAGAGATATTTATTCTTGAATCCAGCCCATGTAGCTTACAATATACAACGTATTCATCAAAAATTGGTAAAATCTGACTTTATTTTTGTAAAAAATCAAAAAAATATTTGCGTCCGCGCCCGAATTGTATAATTTTTCATCATATTTTATCCAAAGTATAGGTCCAAAAGCATGTTTATAAATGTTTTAACAAAAATATCCATTTCAAGAATAGTTAAAATCTGGCTTTATTTTTGAAAAAAATCATATAAATATTTGCTTTCGCGTCCGAATTTTATGATTTTTCATTATAATTTAGGTAAAAGAAAACATTGCAACAAGAAAATTGCTATTTCAAGTGTGGTAGGTATTCTAGAATCCAGCCAATGAAGCTTACAATATACAACGTATTCATCAAAAATAGGTAAAATCTGACTTTATTTTTGTAAAAAATTATATAAATATTAGCTTCCGCGCCCGAATTTTATAATTTTTTATCATATTTTATCCATAGTATAGGTTTAAAAGCATGTTTATGAATGTTTTAACAAAAATATCCATTTCAAAAATAGGTAAAATGTGACTTTATTTTTGTAAAAAATCATATAAAGATTTGCTTCCGCGCCCGAATTTTATGATTTTTCAACATATTTTAGCTAAAAGAAAACATTGCAACAAGAAAATTGCTATTTCAAGTGTGATAGGTATTCTAGAATCCAGCCCATGTAGCTTACAATATACAACGTATTCATCAAAAATAGGTAAAATCTGACTTTATTTCTGTAAAAAATCATATAAATATTTGCTTCCGCGACCGAATTTTATAATTTTTCATCATATTTTATCCAAAGTATAGTTCCAAAAGCATGTTAATTAATGTTTTGACAAAAATATCCATTTTAAGAATAGGTAAAATTTTACTTTATTTTTGTATAAAATCATATAAATATTTGCTTCCGCACCCGAATTTTATGATATTTTATCATATTTTATCCACAGTATAGGTCCAAAAGAATGTTTATGAATGTATTAACAAAAATATCCATTTCAAGAATATGTAAAATCTGACTTTATTTTTGTAAAAAATCATATAAATATTTGCTTCCGCGCCCGAATTTTATGATTTTTCATCATAATTTAGGTAAAAAAAACATTGCAACAAGAAAATTGCTATTTCAAGTGTGGTAGGTATTCTAGAATCCAGCCAATTAAGCTTACAATATACAACGTATTCATCAAAAATAGGTAAAATCAGACTTTATTTTTGTAAAAACTTATATAAATATTTGCTTCCACGCTCGAATTTTATAATTTTTCATCATATTTTATCCATAGTATAGGTCGAAAAGCATGTTTATGAACCTTTTAACAAAAATATCCATTTCAAGAATAGGGAAAATCTGACTTTATTTTTGTAAAAAGTCATATAAATATTTGCTTCCGCGCCCGAATTTTATGATTTTTCATCATATTTTAGCTAAAAGAAAACATTGCAACAAGAAAATTGCTATTTCAAGTGTGTTAGATATTCTAGAATCCAGCCCATGTAGCTTACAATATACAACGTATTCATCAAAATTAGGTAAAATCTGACTTTTTTTTTGTAAAAAATCATATAAATATTTGTTTGCGCGCCCGAATTTTATAATTTTTCATCATATTTTATCCGCAGTATAGGTCCAAACGCATGTTTATGAATGTTTTTACAAAAATATCCATTTCAAAAATATGTAAAATCTGACTTTATTTTTGTAAAAAATCATATAAATATTTACTTCCGCGCCCGAATTTTATGAACTTTGATCATATTGTAGCTAAAAGAAAACATTGCAACAAGAAAATTGCTATTTCACGTGTGGTAGGTATTCTAGAATCCAGCCAATGAAGCTTACAATATACAACGTATTCATGAAAAATAGGTAAAATCTGACTTTTTTTTGTAAAAAATCATATAAATATTTGCTTCCGCGCCCGAATTTTATAATTTTTCATTATATTTTATCCATAGTATACGTCCAAAAGCATGTTTATAAACGTTTTAACAAAAATATCCATTTAAAAAATATGTAATATCTGATTTTATTTTTGTAAAAAATCATATAAATATTTGCTTCCGCGCCCGAATTTTATGATTTTTCATCATATTTTAGCTAAAAGAAAACATTGCAACAAGAAAATTGCTATTTCAAGTGTGTTAGGTATTCTAGAATCCAGCCCATGTAGCTTACAATATACAATGTATTCATCAAAAATAGGTAAAATCTGACTTTTTTTTGTAAAAAAACATATAAATATTTGTTTGCGCGCCCGAATTTTATAATTTTTCATCATATTTTATCCGCAGTATAGGTCCAAAAGCAAGTTTATGAATGTTTTAACAAAAATATCCATTTCAAGAATAGGAAAAATCTGACTTTATTTTTGTAAAAAATCATATAAATATTTGCTTCCGCGCCCGAAATTTATGATTTTTCATCATATTTTATCCATAGTATAGGTCCAAAAGCATGTTTATGAACGTTTTAACAAAAATATCCATTTAAAAAATATGTAAAAACTGACTTTATTTTTGTAAAAAATCATATAAATATTTGCTTCCGCGCCCGGATTTTATGATTTTTCATTATATTTTACCTAAAAGAAAACATAGCAACAAGAAAATTGCTTTTTCAAGTGTGTTAGGTTTTCTAGAATCCAGCCCATGTAGCTTACAATATACAACGTATTCATCAAAAATAGGTAAAGTCTGAATTTTTTTGTAAAAGATCATATAAATATTTGTTTGCGCGCCCGAATTTTATAATTTTTCATCATATTTTATCCGCAGTATAGGTCCAAAAGCATGTTTATGAATGTTTTAACAAAAATATCCATTTCAAGAATAGGAAAAATCTGACTTTATTTTTGTAAAAAATCATATAAATATTTGCTTCCGCGCCCGAATTTTATGATTTTTCATCATAATTTAGGTAAAAGAAAACATTGCAAAAAGTAAATTGCTATTTCAAGTGTGGTAGGTATCCTAGAATCCAGCCAATGAAGCTTACATTATACAACGTATTCATCAAAAATAGGGAAAATTTGACTTTTTTTTGTGAAAAATCATATAAATATTTGCGTCCGCTCCCAAATTTTATAATTTTTCATCATATTTTATCCACAGTATAGGTCCAAAAGAATGTTTATAAATGTATTAACAAAAATATCCATTTCAAAAATATGTAAAATCTGACTTTATTTTGGTAAAAAATCATATAAATATTTGCTTCCGCGCCCGAATTTTATGATTTTTCATCATAATTTAGGTAAAAAAAACATTGCAACAAGAAAATTGCTATTTCAAGTGTGGTAGGTATTCTAGAATCCAGCCAATTAAGCTTACAATATACAACGTATTCATCAAAAATAGGTAAAATCAGACTTTATTTTTGTAAAAACTTATATAAATATTTGCTTCCACGCTCGAATTATATAATTTTTCATCATATTTTATCCATAGTATAGGTCGAAAAGCATGTTTATGAACGTTTTAACAAAAATATCCATTTCAAGAATAGGGAAAATCTGACTTTATTTTTGTAAAAAGTCATATAAATATTTGCTTCCGCGCCCGCATTTTATGATTTTTCATCATATTTTAGCTAAAAGAAAACATTGCAACCAGAAAATTGCTATTTCAAGTGTGTTAGATATTCTAGAGTCCAGCCCATGTAGCTTACAATATACAACGTATTCATCAAAATTAGGTAAAATCTGACTTTTTTTTTGTAAAAAATCATATAAATATTTGTTTGCGCGCACGAATTTTATAATTTTTCATCATATTTTATCCGCAGTATAGGTCCAAACGCATGTTTATGAATGTTTTAACAAAAATATCCATTTCAAAAATATGTAAAATCTGACTTTATTTTTGTAAAAAATCATATAAATATTTACTTCCGCGCCCGAATTTTATGAATTTTGATCATATTTTAGCTAAAAGAAAACATTGCAACAAGAAAATTGCTATTTCAAGTGTGTTAGGTATTCTAGATTCCAGCCCATGTAGCTTACAATATACAACGTATTCATCAAAAATAGGTAAAATCTGACTTTTTTTTTGTAAAAAATCATATTAATATTTGCTTCCGCGCCCGAATTTTATAATTTTTCATCATATTTTATCCACAGTATAGGTCCAAAAGCATGTTTATGAATGTTTTAACAAAAATATTCATTTCAAGAATATGTAAAATCTGACTTTATTTTTGTAAAAAATCATATAAATATTTGCTTCCGCGCCGGAATTTTATGATTTTTCATCATAATTTAGGTAAAAGAAAACATTGCAACAAGAAAATTGCTATTTCAAGAGTGGTAGGTATTCTAGAATCCAGCCAATGAAGCTTACAATATACAACGTATTCATCAAAAATAGGTAATATCTGACTTTTTTTTTATAGAAATCATATAAATATTTGCTTCCGCGCCCGAATTTTATAATTTTTTATCATATTTTATCCACAGTATAGGTCCAATAGCATGTTTATGAATGTATGAACAAAAATATCCATTTCAAGAATATGTAAAATCTGACTTTATTTTTGAAAAAAATCATATAAATATTTGCTTCCGCGCCGGAATTTTATGATTTTTCATCATAATTTAGGTAAAAGAAAACATTGCAACAAGAAAATTGCTATTTCAAGAGTGGTAGGTATTCTAGAATCCAGCCAATGAAGCTTACAATATACAAAGTATTCATCAAAAATAGGTAAAATCTGACTTTATTTTTATAAAAACTTATATAAATATTTGCTTCCACGCTCGAATTTTATAATTTTTCATCATATTTTATCCATAGTATAGGTCCAAAAGCATGTTTATGAACGTTTTAACAAAAATATCCATTTCAAGAATAGGGAAAATCTGACTTTATTTTTGTAAAAAATCAAATAAATATTTGCTTCCGGGCCCGAATTTTATGATTTTTCATCATATTTTAGCTAAAAGAAAACATTGCAACAAGAAAATTGCTATTTCAAGTGTGTTAGGTATTCTAGAATCCAGCCCATGTAGCTTACAATATACAACGTATTCATCAAAAATAGGTAAAATCTGACTTTTTTTTTGTAAAAAATCATATAAATATTTGCTTCCGCGCCCGAGTTTTATAATTTTTCATCATATTTTATCCACAGTATAGGTCCAAAAGCATGTTTATGAATGTTTTAACAAAAATATCCATTTCAAGAATAGGTAAAATCTGATTTTATTTTTGTAAAAAATCATAAAAATATTTGCTTCCGTGCCCGAATTTTATGATTTTTCATCATAATTTAGGTAAAAGAAAACATTGCAACAAGTAAATTCCTATTTCAAGTGTGGTAGGTATTCTAGAATCCAGCCAATGAAGCTTACAATATACAACGTATTCATCAAAAATAGGTAAAATCTGACTTTATTTTTGTAAATACTTATATAAATATTTGCTTCCGCGCTCGAATTTTATAATTTTTTATCATATTTTATCCATAGTATAAGTCCAAAAGCATGTTTATAAACGTTTTAACAAAAATTTCCATTATATTATATTGCACAGCGGGAATATCAAAAGTCCGTAAGTAATTTTAAACAAATTAAAAATTATCCTAATGCAAATTTTAAACAGGATAACAATGAACAAAATCAAAATAATATCAAAAATAATAAATTATATTGTCAAAATTGTAACAGAAATAATCATATAACAAAAAATTGTTGGTTTAGAAAACAAAATAAAAATTTTAATAAATTGAATACTTTTTCATCATATTTTATCCATAGTATAGGTCGAAAAGCATGTTTATGAACGTTTTAACAAAAATATCCATTTCAAGAATAGGGAAAATCTGACTTTATTTTTGTAAAAAGTCATATAAATATTTGCTTCCGCGCCCGCATTTTATGATTTTTCATCATAATTTAGCTAAAAGAAAACATTGCAACCAGAAAATTGCTATTTCAAGTGTGTTAGATATTCTAGAGTCCAGCCCATGTAGCTTACAATATACAACGTATTCATCAAAATTAGGTAAAATCTGACTTTTTTTTTGTAAAAAATCATATAAATATTTGTTTGCGCGCCCGAATTTTATAATTTTTCATCATATTTTATCCGCAGTATAGGTCCAAACGCATGTTTATGAATGTTTTAACAAAAATATCCATTTCAAAAATATGTAAAATCTGACTTTATTTTTGTAAAAAATTATATAAATATTTACTTCCGCGCCCGAATTTTATGAATTTTGATCATATTTTAGCTAAAAGAAAACATTGCAACAAGAAAATTGCTATTTCAAGTGTGTTAGGTATTCTAGATTCCAGCCCATGTAGCTTACAATATACAACGTATTCATCAAAAATAGGTAAAATCTGACTTTTTTTTTATAATTTTTCATCATATTTTATCCACAGTATAGGTCCAAAAGCCTGTTTATGAATGTTTTAACAAAAATATTCATTTCAAGAATATGTAAAATCTGACTTTATTTTTGTAAAAAATCATATAAATATTTGCTTCCGCGCCGGAATTTTATGATTTTTCATCATAATTTAGGTAAAAAAAAACATTGCAACAAGAAAATTGCTATTTCAAGAGTGGTAGGTATTCTAGAATCCAGCCAATGAAGCTTACAATATACAACGTATTCATCAAAAATAGGTAATATCTGACTTTTTTTTTATAGAAATCATATAAATATTTGCTTCCGCGCCCGAATTTTATAATTTTTTATCATATTTTATCCACAGTATAGGTCCAATAGCATGTTTATGAATGTATGAACAAAAATATCCATTTCAAGAATATGTAAAATCTGACTTTATTTTTGTAAAAAATCATATAAATATTTGCTTCCGCGCCCGAATATTATGATTTTTCATCATAATTTAGGTAAAAGAAAACATTGCAACAAGATAATTGCTATTTCAAG
The DNA here is from genome assembly GCA_035578165.1 of Stenolophus ochropezus. Lineage (NCBI taxonomy): Eukaryota > Metazoa > Arthropoda > Insecta > Coleoptera > Carabidae > Stenolophus > Stenolophus ochropezus. Next base: position 28,691 of record JAQOWZ010000440.1, read on the forward strand.
TGTGGTAGGTATTCTAGAATCCAGCCAATGAAGCTTACAATATACAACGTATTCATCAAAAATAGGTAAAATCTGACTTTATTTTTATAAAAACTTATATAAATATTTGCTTCCACGCTCGAATTTTATAATTTTTAATCATATTTTATCCATAGTATAGGTCCAAAAGCATGTTTATGAACGTTTTAACAAAAATATCCATTTCAAGAATAGGGAAAATCTGACTTTATTTTTGTAAAAAATCAAATAAATATTTGCTTCCGGGCCCGAATTTTATGATTTTTCATCATATTTTAGCTAAAAGAAAACATTGCAACAAGAAAATTGCTATTTCAAGTGTGTTAGGTATTCTAGAATCCAGCCCATGTAGCTTACAATATACAACGTATTCATCAAAAATAGGTAAAATCTGACTTTTTTTTTGTAAAAAATCATATAAATATTTGCTTCCGCGCTCGAGTTTTATAATTTTTCATCATATTTTATCCACAGTATAGGTCCAAAAGCATGTTTATGAATGTTTTAACAAAAATATCCATTTCAAGAATAGGTAAAATCTGACTTTATTCTTGTAAAAAATCATAAAAATATTTGCTTCCGTGCCCGAATTTTATGATTTTTCATCATAATTTAGGTAAAAGAAAACATTGCAACAAGTAAATTGCTATTTCAAGTGTGGTAGGTATTCTAGAATCCAGCCAATGAAGCTTACAATATACAACGTATTCATCAAAAATAGGTAAAATCTGACTTTATTTTTGTAAATACTTATATAAATATTTGCTTCCGCGCTCGAATTTTATAATTTTTTATCATATTTTATCCATAGTATAAGTCCAAAAGCATGTTTATAAACGTTTTAACAAAAATTTCCATTATATTATATTGCACAGCGGGAATATCAAAAGTCCGTAAGTAATTTTAAACAAATTAAAAATTATCCTAATGCAAATTTTAAACAGGATAACAATGAACAAAATCAAAATAATATCAAAAATAATAAATTATATTGTCAAAATTGTAACAGAAATAATCATATAACAGAAAATTGTTGGTTTAGAAAACAAAATAAAATTTTTAATAAATTGAATACTTTTAAATATAATTGTTCAAATTGTGAGAAATATAACCATACAATAGAACGATGTTTTCTTTTAAAATCGAATTAAAATTGTTGGTCTGAAAATACATTAGTAAATAGGTCTAACAATTTGACAACATCCTCTACGTCTAAATCAAAGGGTGCAATTCCAAAAAAATCAAAAAACTTAAATCGTCCTCCGTTCAAACCTCGGATCGGAGAGAATTAAATTCAGAATTAAATAGGGGAATGTCAGTTTCGCCCATTATTCAGAAAGAGTATAAAGAATCATCATCCGACATATATTTTAATAATTATGATAATTTAGAAAATATTTCATGTTTTATAAATTTATTCATAAATTCCAAATTATTAACATTATTAATAGACAAGGGTTCTCCTGTAACAATTATTTTGGAACAAAATATTGAACAAAAATTAACAAAATTTTCAAAAAATAATTTTAACAGCGTAACAGGGCATAAATTACCAATTCTCGGCACAGCTCGAGTAGAAGTTGGTTTCGAACCAAACGTACTTAAGTCATATTTTGATGTCTTAGTATGTGGTAATAAACTACCGTTAGAAGCAGATGGTATAATCGGTAGAGATTTTATTCATTTTACTCGAGCAAAAATTTATTTTGATTAACAATTAATTAATATTTGGAATACTACTATAAAATTATTATGTTTGGATCAGGAAAATCAAAATCTTAGTATTATTAAAGAAAAAATTTATACAATTTCAAACAAATCAATACAACAAAATTTTGATATTTTAATAGAAAACGAACGGCGAACTAAACAAAGCAAAAATTTAGAAACGAAATGTAAGGAACAAGATGAAATAAATAAAAAATTGTTATACCAAATTAAAAATTAAGAATCAAAATTAAATAATATTGAAATTCAGACCATAGAATTAGATAACCAAACAAAAACCAACAATAATAATAATGAATGCCTGCCCAATAACAATTATAAATTAAATTTTAAACCAACTATAATAAATATAATAATTAAATTTTTTATTCTTATTATTTTATTAAGTCAATTTGTTTTTAATATAATCGTATCATTATTACGTCTAACTCTAAAAGAAAGGCAATATTGTATTCAGTGCATCTGTAAAGATAAAGCAGTAGTATCTATCAAAAATATACCGTGTGACTCAGAGAAGCACACAATAGAAATGCACACCGAATCAAAATCTTCGTGTGGGAAAAACCTTGACGACAAACCTCTAATAAATAATAACAATAATTGTTTAACAATAAATGATCGCGTTTTACGTTCGAATTGTACAAAAGCGCACTTAGAAGGAGATTTTGCCAGTAAGCTGGGGGTCCCTTGATATCAGTCAACAATCTGATATTTGCAATTTGTCACAAATTTTTGATGGAAGCGTAGATTAAATTGAAAATAAAAGTAAAGAAAGTGCAATAAATAAAGGCACAATTAATAATAAAAGTGTTTCAAATAAAAATACAAATAATATAATTAATAATAATAAAGTCGTCCAAGGGTTAAGTAATAATAATAATAATTGCACTGAAAAAGTAAAACCAAAAATTAATAATAACTTTTCTGATATTTTATTATGTGAAAATTTAAAAATTCCTGCTCACAGTGAAGCAAATTTTAAATTTAAATTAAAAAAGAATTTAAATAATAATGATAATATTTTAATAGAAGCTTATGAGCTGCCAATAAGCGGCGTATATGTAGCTCACTGTGTAAGCAATATAAAATATTGTCAGATCCGTATTATTAATTTAAATACTTTTGAAGTTGAATTAAAACAAAATACAAAATTGGGCAGAGCAACCAATCAATTTAAAATGGTACAAAATTTTGAAGAAAATAATAAAAACGACAAAAAAAAGTGTCAGGGTAATAGGAAATATTCAGAAAAATAAAAGCGGTATTTTTAAAGACATAGATGTATCACATTTAGATGAAAAAAATAAAAATTTGTTACTAGAATTATTAAATAGGTACAAAGATATTTTTATTGACAATGATTCTGTACTTACGAGTACTACTAAAGTTAAACATAAAATTATAACAGAAAATGTACCGCCAATCTCAAAACGCCCGTATCGTGTTCCATTCCATCAGAGACAAGTTATTAAAGATGAAATTGATAGATTGTTAAAATCCAAAATTATAAGACCATCAAATTCTCCTTGGTCCGCTCCTGTTGTATTTATTACAAAAAGAACTGAGTCAGGTGAAAATAAAATACGAATGTGTATAGATTATCACGCGCTATCTCAGAGTATTTCCCAATTCCAAATTTAAATGAACAAATAGAACAATTTAATAATTCTAATTTATTTAGTGTGATCGATGTAACAGCTGCTTATCATCAAATAGTTATGGATGAAAATGACAGAGAAAAAACTGCATTTTTCGTAGCTGATGGTCATTATGAATATAACAAAATGCCTTTTGGTTTATGTAACGCTCCAGCTGCATTTCAAAGTTTTATGAATTTTACACTTTCCGGCCTAATTAATAAAATTTGTATGGTATCTTTAGACGATATATTTATTTTTAATTCTTCAGGCATCGAGGATCATATTAAAAAAATTAAGTTTAGTTTTTGACCGACTAAAAAATGCAAATATTAAATTAAAAGCCTAAAAATGTAATTTTATGATGAAAGAAGCAAATATTCAGGCCATATAATATCTGAAAATGGAGTGAAACCAGACCGAAGTAAAATTGAATCAATTAAATCATATCCTCTTCCAAAATGTGTTAAAGATGTTCGAGGATTTTTAGGCCTAGTCGGGTGGTATAGGAAATTTATTCCAAAATTTTCCGAATGCAGAACCACTCACAAATTTAACTAAAAAAGATGTAAAATTTGAAATTACTCCTGAAGTCGAGCAGTCTATTACAAGATTGAAAGAAGCTATTATTCAGTATTGTTTTATCCAAATTTTGATGAACTCTTTATTTTATCTACCGACGCCAGTGGCGTAGGATTGGGAGTTATTTTAAGTCAGGTTAGAGGAGGTTTCGAAAAACCAATCACATATGCAAGCAGAAAATTAAATAAGGCTGAGAAAAATTATAGTACAACAGAATTAGAATGTTTCGCAGTTGTCTTTGAAATTAAACAATTTAGATGTTACTTATACGGGAAAAAGTTTACAATAATTACAGATCACAGGTCATTAAAATGGCTTCTAACATTAAAAGATTGTAGTTCTAGATTATCAAGATGGTCACTTCTGTTAAGCGAATATGACTTTGATATTAAATACAGACCTGGAAGAAAACACGGTAATGCTGACGCGCTAAGCCGAACGTACGAGATAAATAATGTATGTTCACAAAATTTTCAAGATTTTATTAAATATATTCAAAATTATAATAATAATAAAAATATTACTAACGTTGCGATCAAATATGGTGACTTATTATCAGCACCAGAAAATTTTTCCTTGGCTCATTGTGTGTCAAAAGATTTTAATATGAGTAAAGGAATTGCCAAAATATTTAAAAAAACAATTTGGTCAAGTAAATTATTTGAAAAATCAAAGTAAAAATGTAGGTGAGGTAGCTACTTTAATTTTTCCACAAAATTATGTATTTTATTTAATTACTAAAAGTAAATATTTCCAAAAACCTACTTATGAAAATATTTTCCAATGCTTGATAAATTTAAAAGAATTCTGTTTACAAAACAACGTTGAAAATTTAGCAATGCCTAAAATTGGCTGTGGACTAGATCGTTTAAATTGGGATATTGTTTTATCAATGATAAAATTTGTTTATCAAAATTCTGCAATTAAAATTCACATATACTTATTATTTGAAAATGAATCAATCATTAACAGTATAAATAATACTGTACAAAATTTAGTATTACCTGTTTGGGATAAACAAATAATTCAAATTGAACAAGAAAAATATTCATTCTGTAAAAATATTATTAACGAAATTATAGATAAAAGTAAAAGTACTGATTCATATTTTTTGGATAGCAAAAATATTTTATACAAAGTTGATAACCAGAATCAAAAAGAACAACTGGTAATACCAAAAACATTAATTGCAAAAGTTTTACATGATTTCCATAATTTACCCTTTTCTGAACATATGAGTCAACAAAAAACATATTCATTAATAAATAGTAGATTTTATTGGCCAGGTATGAAGAATGACATTTTTCAATATGTAACAAGATGTCATGCTTGTAATAGCCGAAAAAAAAGTCCACACTTAAAACATGCATTTATGCAACAAATCTCGGAAATCTCAGAACCCTTCGAAAGAACATCAGTGGATATAGTTGGACCATTCGTAACAACTAATAAAGGAAATAAATATTTGTTAACTTTCCAAGATCATTTTTCACGATATCCTAAGGCAATTCCTATTCCAAATCAAAGAGCCGAAACCGTAGCAAAAGCATTAGTAGACAATATTATAACTCGGCATGGAACTTCAAAACAATTAATATCAGACCAAGGTGCAAACTTTTTATCAGAAATTATGAAAGAAACATGCAAATTTTTACAAATTAAAAAAATTCAAACAACCCCATATAGACCACAGTCTAATGGAATACTCGAACGTAGTCATCGAGTACTAAAAGATATTTTATCTCATTATATTCATAAATATCAGCAAGATTGGGATGAGTGGATACCTTTAGTATTAATGGCTTATCGAACACATGTTCATAGTTCTACTGGATACAGTCCTTATTTTATTATTCACGGTAGAGACCCCGTATTACCCATTGATGAATTTATAAAACCAAGACGTGTAAAATATGATGTTGATCAAAATTATGTTTCGGAATTAGCTGCAAAATTACCTATTGTATTTAATCACATAAAAGAAAATTTAGCTAAGTCAGGGGAGTCTAGAACAAAACAATATAACAAAAAAGCAAAAGAACGTCATGTATCTATTGAAGATTTAGTATATTTACACAATCCACATGTAAAATCTGGTTTAAATAAAAAATTATCAAAATTTTGGGAAGGCCCATATAGAGTGTTAGAAAGAAAAGGACCTGTAACCTATAAAGTACGAGAAGTTGGAAAAAGGAAGGATCTAATTGTACATGTAGATCGTTTAAAACCTTATTATAAAAACCCGAATTTCGGATATACTGATGAACACAGTCAAAATAAATTTTCAAATCATGATGATGAGCCAAGCCAAAACGAAATCTTAAATAAGGAAGAATTAGAAAATTCAGAATTTTTAGAACAAACTAGTCTAAATTTACTGTTATCAAATTTTCCAAATCCTATTCCCACTTCTTTAACCGTGGAAGAATTAGCACCTACGGCGTCAACTGATCAACCTCGATGCCCTTAAGACGTTCTACCAGATTCAGGAGACCTCCTGTTCGATTAAATTATTAATATTCGATCGGATAATTTCTAATAGATCTGTTGTGCCCACCCGTGAGTAATGCTCTGGGGTTCTCGCATCCTGACGAAATCTTCTGCGTGAGTTCGTCTAGGTGGTGAATTCCCGGTTACACACTGGTGACCACAACAAGTCTACAACTTTATTGAATTCGCATCCGATCGAAAAGGCAAGGATATAAAATAAATTTTTTGAAAATTAATATTAATAGCTCGAATCCACCAGTTGAGGTACGCTATTCGTCTTTAGCACGAGTACCTCTTCTGGATTTTTGTTTAACTTAGTTGGGGAGGCTAATATCTCACGTAACGCCCTTTGGAAAGCCTATTCAAAATTGTTGAGACTAGCTGAGCCCTACCGGAATTCGAGCCGGTCATAGACCCTTTACACAGAAAAAGTGTTAAAGCTGCGTTATTTTTCCTTTGAAGAAAAAAAGTTTTCACTAAAATTAAATATAAGTTAAAAAAAGCAAATACGTATGATGATTATAGCGACCTTTAGATTAAGAACTAAATAAGACCCTGTCCTGGGGGTTTATTGCATATGACTGCGAGGGACCTGTCCTCAATATAACCACCATTTCTCTGAAGGATGTCGAAGAGTGTCCACATCCAGACTCCGATTACCAGAGTGAACAGGTCCAGGCCAAAGTTATTCAAAGAAATGAAGTTAAACTCGTACCAGTTCAAGCATGTCTTGTAAAAATAACTCGAATTATATATTACTGTGGAATGCATAGTCACACTTCTGCAGTAACAAATGGGATTGCAAATTATGTATAGAAAATCGGAGCCCAAGAATGTAGAAATATTCGTAGATACAAAACACTAAAAAATTTACCAACAAATCATCGGAGAAATAAATATGAACGGTACAACATCAGCCTCATTAGTGGCCTACGGCAGCCTAACACCCGAAGGGGCTTGTAAAGGAACAACGTATCATGAAAATGGTCACACCTGGGACAACGTCGTTATTACAGCTGCAGTAAAAATACAAACCAAAGACTATTTAGCTCCAGTAAAATTGGATTTTATTATGTTATATTACTTATAAAGTATGTATGCGGAGTAGGGCTTCGAGGAATCACTATTTACCATACAATTGGTTGCGGTTGGTACCTTATCACCAGTATATGGGGTACTTTAACTAACTGGCTCCTTCATCGAAATATATTGAGCAAACAAAAGAAGCAGAATACAACCAGTGATACGGAGACAACAACCACACCCGGAGCTCCTCCTCGCCTTTACCCCGAGATCAACAGCCCATCCCATTGGACGGATAATCGTCAGGATCAAACTTAATTTATGTATTGCTTTATTATTTTTATACATTTTAATTTTAATATAGATAGAGTTGTTAAAAATATAAACTGTTACAGAATTATTCGTAGTAACCCACCTCACCTTCCACGAGAATTGAGTGCTCAGGGACTTTAGTGATCAGCACTCATATGTGCCAGGAACTTTGATGTGGAGGTGCAGAGTGAATTTCGTATATAATATATTATTAAGTTTTATTTTGTATTTTATATCATACTAACACTTGTAAAGGAATGACACTTGAGAGTATCATTCTTTCATAAAGAAAGGGGTAATGTAACAAACCGCCAAAATTTAAATAATTAGCTGCTATAGTCATTCATTATTAGTGGGGTAAAAATGCTGAACAAGTCAGTTTTTTCAATCTTCTTGCTCTCGAAAAATTCATTCATTCGTTTGCAAGCAGGCGTCTCAACAGTAATTAGTTAATTTTATCTATCGTTCGGTTTTTAAAATAATTCAAAATTCCTATTAAATTAAAATCAACCAACCTCAAGTGTCCTTTTAATCCTTTTATTCTTCTGCCTTTTTTTATAATAAATTATTGGGAAGATAATAATACTTCAAGTAAGTATTTATTAATCCTTTTTTTTAATATTTAATATGATTAGTCTTTATTACATTTCTATTAAGAAATATGTTTAAAGCACGTTACAGTGTCATTTTAATAAATACGTTGTATATTGTAAGATACATGGTCTGGATTCTAGAATATCTACCACACTTAACATAGCAATTTTCTTGATGCAATGTTTTCTTTTAGCTAAAATATAATGAAGAATTATAAAATACGGGCGCGGAAGCAAATAATTATATGATTTTTTACAAAAATAAAGTCAGATTTTACCTATTCTTGATGAATACGTTGTATATTGTAAGCTACATGGGCTGGATTCTAGAATACCTACCACACTTGAAATAGCTATTTTCTTGTTGCAATGTTTCCTTTTATATAAAATACGATGAAAAATTATAAATTTCGGGCGCGGAAGCGAATATTTATATGATTTTTCACAAAAATAAAGTCAGATTTTACCTTTTCTTGATGAATACGTTGTATATTGTAAGCTACATGGGCTGGATTCTAGAATACCTAACACACTTGAAATAGCAATTTTCTTGTTGCAATGTTTTCTTTTAGGTAAAATATGATGAATTATTATAAAATGCGGGCGCGAAAGCAAATATTTATATGATTTTTTACAAAAAAACAGTCAGAGTTTACCTATTCTTGATAAATACGTTGTATATTGTAAACTACATGGGCTGGATTCTAGAATACCTACCACACTTGAAATAGCAATTTTCTTGTCGCAATGTTTTCTTTTAGCTAAAATATGATGAAGAATTATGAAATTTGGGCGCGGAAGCAAATATTTATATGATTTTTTACAAAAATACGGTCAGAATTTACCTATTCTTGATAAATACGTTGCATATTGTAAGCTACATGGGCTGGATTCTAGAACACCTATCACACTTGAAATAGCAATTTTCTTGTCGTAATGTTTTCTTTTAGCTAAAATATGATGAAGAATTATAAAATTCGGGCGCGGAAGCAAATATTTATATGATTTTTTACAAAAATTAAAGTCAGATTTTACCTATTTTTGAAATGGATATTTTTGTTAAAACATTCATATTCATGCATCAGGATCTATAATAAAGATAATTTTTGCATTGCACATGCAAAAGTGACCAAAACGTGGTACCAATCGGATAATAAACATTCAATTTTCGGGTGTTATTTTAATGAATACGTTGTATATTGTAAGCTACATATGCTGGATTCTAGAATACCTACCACACATGAAATATCAATTTTCTTGTTGCAATGTTTTCTTGTAGCTAATTTATGATGCAAAATTATAAAATTCGGGCGCGAAAGCAAATATTTATATGATTTTTTACAAAAATAAAGACAGATTTTACCTATTCTTGATGAATACGTTGTATATTGTAAGCTACATGGGCTGGATTCTAGAATACCTACCACACTTGAAATAGCAATTTTCTTGTTGCAATGTTTTCTTTTACCTAAAATATGATGAAGAATTATAATATTCGGGCGCGGAAGCAAATATTTATATGATTTTTTACAAAAATACAGTCAGATTTTACCTATTCTTGATAAATACGTTGTATATTGTAAGCTACATGGGCTGGATTCTAGAATACCTACCACACTTAAAATAGCAATTTTCTTCTTGCAATGTTTTCTTTTAGCGAAAATATGGTGAAAAACTACAAAAATTCGGGCGTGGAAGCAAATGTTTATATGATTTTTTACAAAAATTAAGTCAGATTTTACCTGTTATTGAAATGTATATTTTTGTTAAAACATTCATATTCATGCTTTAGGATCTATAGTATGGATAATTTTAGCATTGCACATGCAAAAGTGACCATAACGTGGTACCAATCAGATAATAATCATTCAATTTTCCGGTGTCATTTTAATGAATACGTTATATATTGCAAGCTACATGGGCTGGATTCTAGAACACCTACCACACTTGAAATAGCAATATTCTTATTGCAATGTTTTCTTTTAGCTTAATTAGGATGAAAAATTATAAAATTCGGGCGCGTAAGCAAATATTTATATGATTTTTTACAAAAATAATGTCAGATTTTACCATTTCTTGTTGAATACGTTGCATATTGTAAGCTACATGGGCTGGATTCTAGACTACCTACCACACTTGAAATAGCAATTTTCTTGTTGCAATATTTTCTTTTATCTAAAATATGATAAAAAATTATAAATTTCGGGCGCGGAAGCAAATATTTATATGATTTTTTACAAAAATTAAATCAGATTTTACCTGTTCTTAAAATGGATATTTTTGTTAATACATTTATATTCATGCTTTAGGATCTATACTAAGAATAATTTTAGCATTGCACATGCAAATGTGACCATTACGTGGTACACATCGGATAATATACATTCAATTTTCGGGTGTCATTTTAATGAATATGTTGTATAGTGTAAGCTACATGGGCTGGATTCTAGAATACCTACCAGACATGAAATAGCAATTTTCTTGTTGCAATGTTTTCTTTTAGCTAAAATATGATATAGAATTATAAAATTCGGGCGCGGAAGCAGATGTTTATACGATTTTTTACAAAAATAAAGTCAGATTTTACCTATTCTTGATGAATACTTTGTATATTGTAAGCTATATGGGCTGGATTCTAGAATAACTACCACACTTTAATTAACAATTTTCTTGTTGCAATGTTTTCTTTTAGCGAAAATATAATGAAAAATTATAAAATTCGAGCGCGGAAGCAAATATTTATATAATCTTTTACAAAAATAAAGTCAGATTCTACCTATTCTTGATGAATCCGTTGTATATTGTAAGCTAAATGGGCTGGATTCTAGAATACCTACCACACTTGAAAAAGCAATTTTCTTGTTGCAATGTTTTCTTTTAACTAAAATATGATGAAAAATTATAAATTTCAGGCGCGAAAGCTAATATTTATATGATTTTTTACAAAAATACAGTCAGAGTTTACCTTTTCTTGATAAATACGTTATATATTGTAAGCTACATAGACTGGATTCTAGATTACCTACCACACTTCAAATAACAATTTTCTTGTTGCAATGTTTTCTTTTAGCTAAAATATGATAAAGAATTATAAAATTTGTGCGCAGAAGCAAATATTTATATGATATTTTACAAAAAAAATTCAGAGTTTACCTATTCTTGATAAATACGTTGTATATTGTAAGCTACGTGAGCTAGATTCTAGAATACACACAACACTTGAAATAGCAATTTTCTTGTCGCAATGTTTACTTTTAGCTAAAATATGATGAAGAATTATAAAATTCGGGCGCGGAAGCAAATATTTATTACCTATTCTTGATGAATACGTTGTATATTGTAAGCAACATGGGCTGGATTCTAGAATACCTACCACACTTGAAACAGCAATTTTCTTGATGCAATGTTTTCTTTTAGCTGAAATAGGATGAAAAATTATAAAATTCGGGCGCGTAAGCAAATATTTATATGATTTTTTACAAAAACGAAGTCAGATTTTACCTT
>JAQOWZ010000441.1:0-40515 GCA_035578165.1 Stenolophus ochropezus
TACCACACTTAAAATAGCAATTTTCTTGTTGCAATGTTTTCTTTTAGCTAAAATAAATAAAGTCAGATTTTACCTATTCTTGAAATGGATATTTTTGTTAAAACGTACATATTCATGCTATAGGATCTATACTATGTATAATTTTTGCATTGGACATGGAAAAGTGACCATAATGTGGTACCAATCAGATAATAAACATTCGATTTTCGTGTGTCATTTTTATGATTACGTTGTATATAGTAAGCTACATGGGCTAGATTCTAGAATACCTACCACACTTGAAATAGCAATTTTCTTGTTGCAATGTTTTCAATTAGCTAAAATATAATGAAAAAATTAAAAAATTCGAGCGCGGAAGCAAATATTTATATGAATTTTTACAAAAAATAAAGTCAGATTTAACCTTTTATTGATGAATACGTTGTACATTTTAAGCTACATGGGCTGGATTCTAGAATACCTACCACACTTGAAATAGAAATTTTCTTGTTGCAATGTTTTCTTTTAGCATAAATATGATGAAGAATTATTAAATTCGAGCGCGGAAACAAATATTTATATGATTTTTTACAAAAATAATGTCAGATTTTACCTATTCTTGATGAATACGTTGTATACTGTAAGCTACATGGGCTGGATTCTAGAATACCTACCACACTTGAAATAGCAATTTTCGTGTTGCACTGTTTTTTTTTAGCTAAGATATGATGAAAAATTATAAAATTCGGGCGCGGAAGCAAATATTTATATGATTTTTTACAAAAATAAAGTCAGATTTTAGCTTCTCTTGATGAATACGTTGTATATTGTAAGCTACATGGGTTGAATTCTAGAATACCTACCACACTTGAAATAGCAGTTATCTTGTTGCAAATGTTTTCTTTTAGCTAAAATATGATGAAGAATTATAAAATTCGGGAGCGAAAGCAAATATTTATATAATTTTTACAAAAATAAAGTCAGATTTTACCTATTCTTGAAAAGGATATTTTTGTTAAAACATTCATATTCATGCTATAGTATCTATACTATGTATAATTTTTGCATTGGACATGCAAAAGTGACCATAACGTGGTACCAATCAGATAATAAACATTCAATTTTCGTGTGTCATTTTAATGATTACGTTGTATATAGTAAGCTACATGAGCAAGATTGTAGAATACCTACCACACTTGAAATTACAATTTTCTTGTTGCAATGTTTTCTTTTAGCTAAAATATGATGAAGATTTATTAAATTCGAGCGCGGAACAAATATTTATATGATTTTTTACAAAAAAAAGTCAGATTTTACCTTTTCTTGATGAATACGTTGTATATTATAAGCTACATAAGCTGGATTCTAGAATACCTATCACACTTGAAATAGCAATTTTCTTGTTGCAATGTTTCCTTTTAGCTAATATAAAATGAAAAATTATAAAATTTGGGCGCGGAAGCAAATATTTATATGATTTTTTACAAAAATAAAGTCAGATTTTACCTTTTCTTGAAAAGGAAATTTTTGTTAAAACATTCATATTCATGCTTTAGGATTAATACTATGGATAATTTATGATGAAAAATTATAAAACTCGGGGCGGAAGCAAATATTTATATGATTTTTTACAAAAAATAAAGTCAGATTTTACCTATTCTTGATGAATACGTTGTATATTGTAAGCTACATGCGCTGGATTCTAGAATACCTACCACACTTGAAATAGCAATTTTCTTGTTTCAATGTTTTCTTTTAGCTAAAATATTATGAAGAATTATAAAATTCGGCGCGCGGAAACAAATATTTATATGATTTTTTACAAAAATAAAGTCAGATTTTAGCTTTTCTTGATGAATACGTTGTATATTTTAAGCTACATGGGCTGGATTCTAGAATACCTACCACACTTGAAATAGCAATTATCTTGTTGCAATGTTTTCTTTTAGCTAAAATATAATGAAGAATTATAAAATTCGGGAGCGAAAGCAAATATTTATATGATTTTTACAAAAATAAAGTCAGATTTAACCTATTCTTGAAATGGATATTTTTGTTAAAACATTCGTATTCATGCTATAGGATCTATACTATGGATAATTTTTGCATTGGACATGCAAAAGTGACCATAAAGTTGTACTAATCAGATAATAAACTTTCAATTTTCGGGTGTCATTTTAATGATTAAGTTGTATATAGTAAGCTACATGAGCTAGATTCTTGAATACCTACCACACTCGAAATAGCAATTTTCTTGATGCAATGTTTTGTTTTAGCTAAAATATGTTGAATAATTATAAAATTCGGGCGCGGAAGCAAATATTTATGTGATTTTTTACAAAAATAAAGTCAGATTTTACCTATTCTTAATGAATACGTTGTATATTGTAAGCGACATGGGCTGGATTCAAGAATACCTACCACACTTGAAATAGCAATTTTCTTGTTGCAATGTTTTCTTTTAGCTAAAAAATGATAAAGAATTATAAAATTCGGGCGCGGAAGCAAGTATTTATATGATTTTTGACAAAAGTAAAGTCAGATTATACCTATTCTTGATGAATACGTTGTATATTGTAAGCTACATGGGCTGGACTCTAGAATACCTGCCACGCTTGAAATAGCAAATTTTTTTTTTTAATGTTTTCTTTTAGCTAAAATATGATGAAGAATTATAAAATTCGGGCGCGCAAGCAAATTTTTATATGATTTTTTACAAAAATAAAGTCTGATTTTACCTATTCTTGATGAATACGTTGTATATTGTAAGCTGCATGAGCTGGATTTTAGAATACCTACCACACTTGAAATAGCAATTTTCTTGTTGCAATGTTTTCTTTTAGTTAAAATATGATGAAAAATTAGAAATTAGGGCGCGGAAGCAAATATTTATATGATTTTTTACAAAAATAAAGTCAGATTTTACCTTTTCTTGATGAATACGTTGTATATTGTAAGCTACATGGGCTGGATTCTAGAATACCTACCACACTTCAAATAGCAATTTTTTTGTTGCAATGTTTTCTTTTAGCTAAAATATGATGAAAAATTATAAAATTCGGGCGCGGAAGCACAAATTTACATGATTTTTTAGAAAAATTAAGTCAGATTTTACTTATTCTTGAAATGGATATTTTTGTTAAAACATTCATATTCATGCTTTAGGATCTGTACTATGGATAAATTTAGCATTGGACATGAAAAAGAGACCATAACGTGGTACTAATCAGATAATATACATTCTATTTTCGAGTGTCATTTTAATGAATACGTTGTATATTGTAAGCTACATGGGCTAAATTCTACAATACCTACCTCACTTGAAAATGCAATTTTCTTGATGCAATGTTTTTTTTTTGAGCTAAAATATGATGAAGAATTACAAAATTCGGGCAAGAAAGCAAATATTTAAATGATTTTTTACAAAAATAAAGTCAGATATTACCTTTTCTTGATGAATACGTTGTATATTGTAAGCTACATGGGCTGGATACTAGAATACCTACCACCTTAGAAATAGCAATTTTCTTTTTGCAATGTTTCTTTTAGCTAAAATATGATGAAGAATTATAAAATTCGGGCGCGGAAGCAATTATTTATGTGATTTTTTACAAAAACAAAGTCAGAATTTACCTATTCTTGATGAATACGTTGTATATTGTAAGCTTCATGGGCTAGATTCTAGAATAACTACCACATTTGAAATACCAATTTTCTTGTTGTAATGTTTCCTTTTAGCTAAAATATGATGAAAAATTTAAAAAATCGTGCGCGAACGCAAATATTTATATGATTTTTTACAAAAATAAAGTCAGATTTTACCTATTTTTGATGAATACGTTGTATATTGTAAGCCAGATGGGCTGGATTCTTGAATACCTACTACACTTGAAATAGAAATTTTCTTGTTGCAATATTTTCTTTTAGCTAATATATGATAAAGAATTATAAAATTCGGTCGCGGAAGCAAATATTTATATGATTTTTTACAAAAACAAAGTCAGATTTTACATATTCTTGATGAATACCTTATATATTGTAAGCTACATGGGCTGAATTCTACAATACCTACCTCACTTGAAAATGCAATTTTCTTGATGCAATGTTTTTTTTTTGAGCTAAAATATGATGAAGAATTACAAAATTCGGGGCGAGAAAGCAAATATTTAAATGATTTTTTACAAAAATAAAGTCAGATATTACCTTTTCTTGATGAATACGTTGTATATTGTAAGCTACATGGGCTGGATTCTAGAATACCTACCACCTTAGAAATAGCAATTTTCTTTTTGCAATGTTTTCTTTTAGCTAAAATATGATGAAGAATTATAAAATTCGGGCGCGGAAGCAATTATTTATGTGATTTTTTACAAAAACAAAGTCAGAATTTACCTATTCTTGATGAATACGTTGTATATTGTAAGCTTCATGGGCTAGATTCTAGAATAACTATAACATTTGAAATACCAATTTTCTTGTTGTAATGTTTCCTTTTAGCTAAAATATGATGAAAAATTTAAAAAATCGTGCGCGAACGCAAATATTTATATGATTTTTTACAAAAATAAAGTCAGATTTTACCTATTTTTGATGAATACGTTGTATATTGTAAGCCAGATGGGCTGGATTCTTGAATACCTACTACACTTGAAATAGAAATTTTCTTGTTGCAATATTTTCTTTTAGCTAATATATGATAAAGAATCATAAAATTCGGGCGCAGAAGCAAATATTTATATGATTTTTTACAAAAATAAGGTCAGTTTTTACCTATTCTTGATGAATACGTTGTATATTGTAAGCTTCATGGGCTGGATTCTAGTATACCTACCACACTTGAAATAGCAATTTTCTTGTTGCAATGTTTTCTTTTAGCTAAAATATGATAAAAAATTTTAAAAATCGTGCGCGAACGCAAATATTTATATGATTTTTTACAAAAAATAAGTCAGATTTTACCTATTTTTGATGAATACGTTGTATATTGTAAGCCACATGGGCTGGATTCTTGAATACCTACCACACTTGAAATAGAAATTTTCTTGTCGCAATGTTTTCTTTTAGCTAAATATGATGAAGAATTATAAAATTTGGGCGCGGAAGCAAATATTTATATGATTTGTTACAAAAATAAAGTCAGATTTTAAAAATTCTTGATGAATACGTTGTATATTGTAAGCTACATGGGCTGGATTCTAAAATACCTACCACATTCGAAATAGAAATTTTCTTGTTGAAATGTTTTCTTTTAGCTAAAATAAGATGAAGAATTATAAAATTCGGGCGTGGAAGCAAATATTTATATGATATTTACAAAAATTAAGTCAGATTTTACATATTCTAGATGAATACGTTGTATATTGTAAGCTATATGCGCTGGACTCTAGATTACCTACCACACTTGAAATAGCAATTTTCTTGTGTCAATGTTTTCTTTTAGCTAAAATATGATGAAGAATTATAAAATTCGGGCGCAGAAGCAAATATTTATATGTTTTTTTACAAAAATAAAGTCAGATTTTACCTATTCTTGATGAATACGTTGTATATTATAAGCTACATGGGCTGGATTCTACAATACCTACCACACTTAAAATAGCAATTTTCTTTTTGCAATGTTTTCTTTTAGCTAAAATATGATGAATAATTATAAATTTCAAGCGCGGAAACAAATATTTATGTGATTTTTTACAAAAATTAATTCAGATTTTACCTATTGTTGAAATGGATATTTTTGTTATAACATTCATAATAACGCTTTAGGATCAATACTATGGATAATTTTAGCACTGGTCATGCAAAAGTGACCATAACGTGGTTCCATTCAGATAATAAACATTCAATTTTCGGGTGTCATTTTAATGATTACGTTGTATATTGTAAGCTACATGGGCTAGATTCTAGAATACCTACCAGACTTGAAATAGCATTTTTCTTATTGCAATGTTTTCAATTAGCTAAAATATAATGAAAAATTAAAAAATTCGAGCGCGGAAGCAAATATTTATATGATTTTTTACAAAAAATAAAGTCAGATTTAACCTTTTATTGATGAATACGTTGTACATTTTAAGCTACTTGGGCTAGATTCTAGAATACCTACCACACTTGAAATAGAAATTTTCTTGTTGCAATGTTTTCTTTTAGCTAAAATATGATGAAGAATTATTAAATTCGCGCGCGGAAACAAATATTTATATGATTTTTTACAAAAATAATGTCAGATTTTACCTATTCTTGATGAATACGTTGTATATTGTAAGCTACATGGGCTGGATTCTAGAATACCTACCACACTTGAAATAGCAATTTTCGTGTTGCAATGTTTTTTTTTTTAGCTAAGATATGATGAAAAATTATAAAATTCGCGCGCGGAAGCAAATATTTATATGATTTTTTACAAAAATAAAGTCAGATTTTAGCTTTTCTTGATGAATACGTTGTATATTGTAAGCTACATGGGTTGGATTCTAGAATACCTACCACACTTGAAATAGCAATTATCTTGTTGCAATGTTTTCTTTTAGCTAAAATATGATGAAGAATTATAAAATTCGGGAGCGAAAGCAAATATTTATATGATTTTTTACAAAAATAAAGTCAGATTTTACCTTTTCTTGAAAAGGAAATTTTTGTTAAAACATTCATATTCATGCTTTAGGTTCAATACTATGGATAATTATAGCATTGGACATGCAAAAGTGACAATAACGTGGTACCAATCAGATAATAAACATTCAATTTTCGGGTGTCATTTTAATGATTACGTTGTATATAGTAAGCTACATGGGCTAGATTTTAGAATACGTACCACACTTAAAATAGCAATTTTCTTGTTGCAATGTTTTCTTTTAGCTAAAATAAATAAAGTCAGATTTTACCTATTCTTGAAATGGATATTTTTGTTAAAACGTAAATATTCATGCTATAGGATCTATACTATGTATAATTTTTGCATTGGACATGGAAAAGTGACCATAATGTGGTACCAATCAGATAATAAACATTCGATTTTCGTGTGTCATTTTTATGATTACGTTGTATATAGTAAGCTACATGGGCTAGATTCTAGAATACCTACCACACTTGAAATAGCAATTATCTTGTTGCAATGTTTTCTTTTAGCTAAAATATGATGAAGAATTATAAAATTCAAGCGCGGAAGCAAATATTTATATGACTTTTTACAAAAATAAAGTCAGATTTTACCTATTCTTGATGAATACGTTGTATATTGTAAACTACATCGGCTAAATTCTAAAATACCTACCACATTCGAAATAGAAATTTTCTTGTTGAAATGTTTTCTTTTAGCTAAAATATGATGAAGAATTATAAAATTCGGGCGCGGAAGCAAATATTTATATGATTTTTACAAAAATTAAGTCAGATTTTACCTATTTTTGATGAATACGTTGTATATTGTAAGCTATATGGGCTGGACTCTAGAATACCTACCACACTTGAAATAGCAATTTTCTTGTGTCAATGTTTTCTTTTAGCTAAAATATGATGAAGAATTATAAAATTCGGGCGCGGAAGCAAATATTTATATGATTTTTTACAAAAATAAAGTCAGATTTTACCTATTCTTGATCAATACGTTGTATATTGTAAGGTATATGAGATGAATTCTAGGATACCTACCACACTTGAAATAGCAATTTTCTTGTTGCAATGTTTTGTTTTAACTAAAATATGATGAAAAATTTTAAAATTCGGGCGCGGAAGCAAATATTTATATGATTTTTTACAAAAAAAGTCAGATTTTACCTTTTCTTGATGAATACGTTGTATATTATAAGCTACAAGGGCTGGATTCTAGAATACCTACCACACTTAAAATAGCAATTTTCTTCTTGCAATGTTTTCTTTTAGCTAAAATATGATAAAGAATTATAAAATTCAAGCGCGGAAGCAAATATTTATGTGATTTGTTACAAAAAATAAAGTCAGATTTAACCTTTTATTGATGAATACGTTGTACCTTTTAAGCTACATGGGCTGGATTCTAGAATACCTACCACACTTGAAATAGCAATTTTCTTGTTGCAATGTTTTCAATTAGCTAAAATATAATGAAAAATTAAAAAATTCGAGCGCGGAAGCAAATATTTATATGATTTTTTACAAAAAATAAAGTCAGATTTAACCTTTTATTGATGAATACGTTGTACATTTTAAGCTACATAGGCTTTATTCTAGAATACCTACCACACTTGAAATAGAAATTTTCTTGTTGCAATGTTTTCTTTTAGCTAAAATATGATGAAGAATTATTAAATTCGGGCGCGGAAACAAAAATTTATATGATTTTTTACAAAAATAATGTCAGATTTTACCTATTCTTGATGAATACGTTGTATACTGTAAGCTACATGGGCTGGATTTTAGAATACCTACCACACTTGAAATAGCAATTTTCGTGTTGCACTGTTTTTTTTTAGCTAAGATATGATGAAAAATTATAAAATTCGGGCGCGGTAGCAAATATTTATATGATTTTTTACAAAAAAAGTCAGATTTTACCTTTTCTTGATGAATACGTTGTATATTATAAGCTACAAGGGCTGGATTCTAGAATACCTACCACACTTAAAATAGCAATTATCTTGTTGCAATGTTTTCTTTTAGCTAAAATATGATGAAGAATTATAAAATTCGGGAGCGAAAGCAAATATTTATATAATTTTTACAAAAATAAAGTCAAATTTTACCTATTCTTAAAATGAATATTTTTGTTAAAACATTCATATTCATGCTATAGGATCTATACTATGGATAATTTTTGCATTAGACATGCAAAAGTGACCATAACGTGGTACCAATCAGATAAAAAACATTCAATTTTCGGGTGTCATTTTAATGATTACGTTGTATATAGTAAGCTACATGAGCAAGATTCTAGAATACCTACCACACTTGAAATTACAATTTTCTTGTTGCAATGTATTCTTTTAGCTAAAATATGATGAAGAATTATTAAATTCGAGCGCGGAACAAATATTTATATGATTTTTTACAAAAAAAATTCAGATTTTACCTTTTCTTGATGAATACGTTGTATATCATAAGCTACATAAGCTGGATTCTAGAATACCTATCACACTTGAAATAGCAATTTTCTTGTTGCAATGTTTCCTTTTAGCTAATATATGACGAAAAATTATAAAATTTGGGCGCGGAAGCAAATATTTATATGATTTTTTACAAAAATAAAGTCAGATTTTACCTTTTCTTGAAAAGGAAATTTTTGTTAAAACATTCATATTCATGCTTTAGGATCAATACTATGGATAATTATAGCATTGGACATGCAAAAGTGACAATAACGTGGTACCAATCAGATAATAAACATTAAATTTTCGGGTGTCATTTTAATGATTACGTTGTATATAGTAAGCTACATGGGCTAGATTTTAGAATACCTACCACACTTAAAATAGCAATTTTCTTGTTGCAATGTTTACTTTTAGCTAAAATAAATAAAGTCAGATTTTACCTATTCTTGAAATGGATATTTTTGTTAAAACATACATATTCATGCTATAGGATCTATACTATGGATAATTTTTGCATTGGACATGGAAAAGTGACCATAACGTGGTACCAATCAGATAATAAACATTCGATTTTCGGGTGTCATTTTAATGATTACGTTGTATATTGTAAGGTACATGAGCTGAATTCTAGAATACCTACCACACTTGAAATAGCAATTTTCTTGTTGCAGTATTTTGTTTTAGCTAAAATGTGATGAAAAATTATAAAACTCGGGCGCGGAAGCAAATATTTATATGATTTTTTACAAAAATAATGTCAGATTTTACCTATTCTTGATAAATACGTTGTATATTGTAAGCTACATGGGCTGGATTCTAGAATACATACAACACTTGAAATAGAAATTTTCTTGTTGAAATGTTTTCTTTTAGCTAAAATATAATGAAGAAGTAAAAAATTCGGGCGCGGAAGCAAATATTTATATGAGTTTTACAAAAATTAAGTCAGATTTTACCTATTCTTGATGAATACGTTGTATATTGTAAGCTACATGCGCTAGACTCTAGAATACCTACCACACTTGAAATAGCAATTTTCTTGTTTCAATGTTTTCTTTTAGCTAAAATATTATGAAGAATTATAAAATTCGGGCGCGGAAACAAATATTTATATGATTTTTTACAAAAATAAAGTCAGATTTTACCTATTCTTGATGAATACGTTGTATATTTTAAGCTACATGGGCTGGATTCTAGAATACCTACCACACTTGAAATAGCAATTATCTTGTTGCAATGTTTTCTTTTAGCTAAAATATAATGATGAATTATAAAATTCGGGAGCGAAAGCAAATATTTATATGATTTTTACAAAAATAAAGTCAGATTTAACCTATTCTTGAAATGGATATTTTTGTTAAAACATTCGTATTCATGCTATAGGATCTATACTATGGATAATTTTTGCATTGGACATGCAAAAGTGACCATAACGTTGTACCAATCAGATAATAAACTTTCAATTTTCGGGTGTCATTTTAATGATTAAGTTGTATATAGTAAGCTACATGAGCTAGATTCTAGAATACCTACCACACTTGAAATAATGCATATTTCTTGTTGCAATATTTTCTTTTAGCTAAAATATAATGAAGAAATATAAAATTCGGGCGCGGAAGCAAATATTTATATGATTTTTTACAAAAATAAAGTCAGATTTTACCTATTCTTGATGAATACGTTGTATATTGTAAACTACATGGGCTGGATTCTAAAATACCTACCACATTCGAAATAGAAATTTTCTTGTTGAAATGTTATCTTTTAGCTAAAATATGATGAAGAATTATAAAATTCGGGCGCGGAAGCAAATATTTATATGATTTTTACAAATATTAAGTCAGATTTTACCTATTCTTGATGAATACGTTGTATATTGTAAGCTATATGAGCTGGACTCTAGAATACCTACCACACTTGAAATAGCAATTTTCTTGTTGCAATGTTTTCTTTTAGCTGAAATATGATGAAGAATTATAGAACTCGGGCGCGGAAGCAAATATTTATATGATTTTTTACAAAAATAATGTCAGATTTTACCTATTCTTGATCAATACGTTGTATATTGTAAGGTACATGAGATGAATTCTAGGATACCTACCACACTTGAAATAGCAATTTTCTTGTTGCAATGTTTTGTTTTAGCTAAAATATGATGAAAAATTATAAAATTCGGGCGCGGAAGCAAATATTTATATGATTTTTTACAAAAAAAGTCAGATTTTACCTTTTCTTGATGAATACGTTGTATATTATAAGCTACAAGGGCTGGATTCTAGAATACCTACCACACTTAAAATAGCAATTTTCTTCTTGCAATGTTTTCTTTTAGCTAAAATATGATAAAGAATTATAAAATTCAAGCGCGGAAGCAAATATTTATGTGATTTTTTACAAAAAATAAAGTCAGATTTAACCTTTTATTGATGAATACGTTGTACCTTTTAAGCTACATGGGCTGGATTCTAGAATACCTACCACACTTGAAATAGCAATTTTCTTGTTGCAATGTTTTCAATTAGCTAAAATATAATGAAAAATTAAAAAATTCGAGCGCGGAAGCAAATATTTATATGATTTTTTACAAAAAATAAAGTCAGATTTAACCTTTTATTGATGAATACGTTGTACATTTTAAGCTACATGGGCTTCATTCTAGAATACCTACCACACTTGAAATAGAAATTTTCTTGTTGCAATGTTTTCTTTTAGCTAAAATATGATGAAGAATTATTAAATTCGGGCGCGGAAACAAAAAGTTATATGATTTTTTACAAAAATAATGTCAGATGTTACCTATTCTTGATGAATACGTTGTATACTGTAAGCTACATGGGCTGGATTCTAGAATACCTACCACACTTGAAATAGCAATTTTCGTGTTGCACTGTTTTTTTTTAGCTAAGATATGATGAAAAATTATAAAATTCGGGCGCGGAAGCAAATATTTATATGATTCTTTACAAAAATAAAGTCAGATTTTATCTTTTCTTGATGAATACGTTGTATATTGTAAGCTACATGGGTTGAATTCTAGAATACCTACCACACTTGAAATAGCAATTATCTTGTTGCAATGTTTTCTTTTTAGCTAAAATATGATAAAGAATTATAAAATTCGGGAGCGAAAGTAAATATTTATATAATTTTTACAAAAATAAAGTCAGATTTAACCTATTCTTGAAATGGATATTTTTGTTAAAACATTCATATTCATGCTATAGGATCTATACTATGGATAATTTTTGCATTGGACATGCAAAAGTGACCATAACGTGATACCAATCAGATAATAAACATTCAATTTTCGGGTGTCATTTTAATGATTACGTTGTATATTGTAAGGTACATGAGCTGAATTCTAGAATACCTACCACACTTGAAATAGCAATTTTCTTGTTGCAATATTTTGTTTTAGCTAAAATATGAAGAAAAATTATAAAACTCGGGCGCGGAAGCAAATATTTATATGATTTTTTACAAAAGTAAAGTCAGATTTTACCTATTCTTGATGAATACGTTGTATATTGTAAGCTACATGGGCTGGATTCTAGAATACCTACAACACTTGAAATAGAAATTTTCTTGTTGAAATGTTTTCTTTTAGCTAAAATATGATAAAGAATTATAAAATTCGGGCGCGGAAGCAAATATTTATATGAGTTTTACAAATATAAAGTCAGATTTTACCTATTCTTGATGAATACGTTGTATATTGTAAGCTACATGCGCTGGATTCTAGAATACCTACCACACTTGAAATAGCAATTTTCTTGTTTCAATGTTTTCTTTTAGCTAAAATATTATGTAGAATTATAAAATTCGGGCGCGGAAACAAATATTTATATGATTTTTTACAAAAATAAAGTCAGATTTTAGCTTTTCTTGATGAATACGTTGTATATTGTAAGCTGCATGAGCTGGATTTTAGAATACCTACCACACTTGAAATAGCAATTTTCTTGTTGCAATGTTTTCTTTTAGCTAAAATATGATAAAAAATTATAAAATTAGGCGCGGAAACAAATATTTATATGATTTTTTACAAAAATAAAGTCAGATTTTACCTATTCTTGATCAATACGTTGTATATTGTAAGGTACATGAGCTGAATTCTAGAATACCTGCCACACTCGAAATAGCAATTTTCTTGATGCAATGTTTTGTTTTAGCTAAAATATGATGAATAATTATAAAATTCGGGCGCGGAAGCAAATATTTATGTGATTTTTTACAAAAATAAAGTCAGATTTTACCTATTCTTAATGAATACGTTGTATATTGTAAGCGACATGGGCTGGATTCAAGAATACCTACCACACTTGAAATAGCAATTTTCTTGTTGCAATGTTTTCATTTAGCTAAAATATGATAAAGAATTATAAAATTCGGGCGCGGAAGCAAGTATTTATATGATTTTTGACAAAAGTAAAGTCAGATTATACCTATTCTTGATGAATACGTTGTATATTGTAAGCTACATGGGCTGGACTCTAGAATACCTGCCACACTTGAAATAGCAAATTTTTTTTTGTAATGTTTTCTTTTAGCTAAAATATGATGAAGAATTATAAAATTCGGTCGCGCAAGCAAATTTTTATATGATTTTTTACAAAAATAAAGTTTGATTTTACCTATTCTTGATGAATACGTTGTATATTGTAAGCTGCATGAGCTGGATTTTAGAATACCTACCACACATGAAATAGCAATTTTCTTGTTGCAATGTTTTCTTTTAGCTAAAATATGATGGAAAATTATAAAATTAGGCGCGGAAACAAATATTTATATGATTTTTTACAAAAATAAAGTCAGATTTTAACTTTTCTTGATGAATACGTTTTATAATATAAGCTACATGAGCTGGATTCTAGAATACCTACCACACTTGAAATAGCAATTTTCTTGTTGCAATGTTTTCTTTTAGCTAAAATATGATGAAGAATTATAAAATTCGGGCGCGGAAGCAAATATTTATATGATTTTTTACAAAAAAAGTCAAATTTTACCTATTCTTGATGAATACGTTGTATATTGTAAGCTGCATAAGCTGGATTCTAGAATACCCACCACACTTGAAATAGCAATTTTCTTGTTGCAATGTTTTCTTTTAGATAAAATATGATGAAAAATTAAAAAATTCGGGCGCGGAAACAATATTTATATGATTTTTTACAAAAACAAAGTCAGATTTTACCTTTTCTTGATGAATACGTTGTATATTGTAAGCTACATGGGCTGGATTCTAGAATACCTACCTCACTTGAAAATGCAATTTTCTTGTTGCAATGTTTTTTTTGAGCTAAAATATGATGAAGAATTACAAAATTCGGGCGAGAAAGCAAATATTTAAATGATTTTTTACAAAAATAAAGTCAGATATTACCTTTTCTTGATGAATACGTTGTATATTGTAAGCTACATGGGCTGGATTCTAGACTACCTACCACCTTAGAAATAGCAATTTTCTTTTTGCAATGTTTTCTTTTCGCTAAAATATGATTAAGAATCATAAAATTCGGGCGCAGAAACAAATATTTATATGATTTTTTACAAAAATAAGGTCAGTTTTTACCTATTCTTGATGAATACGTTGTATATTGTAAGCTTCATGGGCTGGATTCTAGTATACCTACCACACTTGAAATTGCAATTTTCTTGTTGCAATGTTTTCGTTTAGCTAAAATATGATAAAAAATTTTAAAAATCGTGCGCGAACGCAAATATTTATATGATTTTTTACAAAAATAAAGTCAGATTTTACCTATTTTTGATGAATACGTTGTATAATGTAAGCCACATGGGCTGGATTCTTGAATACCTACCACACTTGAAATAGAAATTTTCTTGTTGCAATGTTTTCTTTTAGCTAAAATATGATGAAGAATTATAAAATTCGGGAGCGAAAGCAAATATTTATATGATTTTTTACAAAAATAAAGTCAGATTTTACCTTTTCTTGAAAAGGAAATTTTTGTTAAAACATTCATATTCATGCTTTAGGTTCAATACTATGGATAATTATAGCATTGGACATGCAAAAGTGACAATAACGTGGTACCAATCAAATAATAAACATTCAATTTTCGGGTGTCATTTTAATGATTACGTTGTATATAGTAAGCTACATGGGCTAGATTTTAGAATACGTACCACACTTAAAATAGTAATTTTCTTGTTGCAATGTTTTCTTTTAGCTAAAATAAATAAAGTCAGATTTTACCTATTCTTGAAATGGATATTTTTGTTAAAACGTACATATTCATGCTATAGGATCTATACTATGTATAATTTTTGCATTGGACATGGAAAAGTGACCATAATGTGGTACCAATCAGATAATAAACATTCGATTTTTGTGTGTCATTTTTATGATTACGTTGTATATAGTAAGCTACATGGGCTAGATTCTAGAATACCTACCACACTTGAAATAGCAATTATCTTGTTGCAATGTTTTCTTTTAGCTAAAATATGATAAAGAATTATAAAATTCAAGCGCGGAAGCAAATATTTATATGACTTTTTACAAAAATAAAGTCAGATTTTACCTATTCTTGATGAATACGTTGTATATTGTAAACTACATCGGCTAAATTCTAAAATACCTACCACATTCGAAATAGAAATTTTCTTGTTGAAATGTTTTCTTTTAGCTAAAATATGATGAAGAATTATAAAATTCGGGCGCGGAAGCAAATATTTATATGATTTTTACAAAAATTAAGTCAGATTTTACCTATTCTTGATGAATACGTTGTATATTGTAAGCTATATGGGCTGGACTCTAGAATACCTACCACACTTGAAATAGCAATTTTCTTGTGTCAATGTTTTCTTTTAGCTAAAATATGATGAAGAATTATAAAATTCGGACGCGGAAGCAAATATTTATATGATTTTTTACAAAAATAAAGTCAGATTTTACCTATTCTTGATCAATACGTTGTATATTGTAAGGTATATAAGATGAATTCTAGGATACCTACCACACTTGAAATAGCAATTTTCTTGTTGCAATGTTTTGTTTTAACTAAAATATGATGAAAAATTATAAAATTCGGGCGCGAAAGCAAATATTTATATGATTTTTTACAAAAAAAGTCAGATTTTACCTTTTCTTGATGAATACGTTGTATATTATAAGCTACAAGGGCTGGATTCTAGAATACCTACCACACTTAAAATAGCAATTTTCTTCTTGCAATGTTTTCTTTTAGCTAAAATATGATAAAGAATTATAAAATTCAAGCGCGGAAGCAAATATTTATGTGATTTGTTACAAAAAATAAAGTCAGATTTAACCTTTTATTGATGAATACGTTGTACCTTTTAAGCTACATGGGCTGGATTCTAGAATACCTACCACACTTGAAATAGCAATTTTCTTGTTGCAATGTTTTCAATTAGCTAAAATATAATGAAAAATTAAAAAATTCGAGCGCGGAAGCAAATATTTATATGATTTTTTACAAAAAATAAAGTCAGATTTAACCTTTTATTGATGAATACGTTGTACATTTTAAGCTACATGGGCTTTATTCTAGAATACCTACCACACTTGAAATAGAAATTTTCTTGTTGCAATGTTTTCTTTTAGCTAAAATATGATGAAGAATTATTAAATTCGGGCGCGGAAACAAAAATTTATATGATTTTTTACAAAAATAATGTCAGATTTTACCTATTCTTGATGAATACGTTGTATACTGTAAGCTACATGGGCTGGATTCTAGAATACCTACCACACTTGAAATAGCAATTTTCGTGTTGCACTGTTTTTTTTTAGCTAAGATATGATGAAAAATTATAAAATTCGGGCGCGGTAGCAAATATTTATATGATTTTTTACAAAAAAAGTCAGATTTTACCTTTTCTTGATGAATACGTTGTATATTATAAGCTACAAGGGCTGGATTCTAGAATACCTACCACACTTAAAATAGCACTTATCTTGTTGCAATGTTTTCTTTTAGCTAAAATATGATGAAGAATTATAAAATTAGGGAGCGAAAGCAAATATTTATATAATTTTTACAAAAATAAAGTCAAATTTTACCTATTCTTGAAATGAATATTTTTGTTAAAACATTCATATTCATGCTATAGGATCTATACTATGGATAATTTTTGCATTAGACATGCAAAAGTGACCATAACGTGGTACCAATCAGATAAAAAACATTCAATTTTCGGGTGTCATTTTAATGTTTACGTTGTATATAGTAAGCTACATGAGCAAGATTCTAGAATACCTACCACACTTGAAATTACAATTTTCTTGTTGCAATGTTTTCTTTTAGCTAAAATATGATGAAGAATTATTAAATTCGAGCGCGGAACAAATATTTATATGATTTTTTACAAAAAAAATTCAGATTTTACCTTTTCTTGATGAATACGTTGTATATCATAAGCTACATAAGCTGGATTCTAGAATACCTATCACACTTGAAATAGCAATTTTCTTGTTGCAATGTTTCCTTTTAGCTAATATATGATGAAAAATTATAAAATTTGGGCGCGGAAGCAAATATTTATATGATTTTTTACAAAAATAAAGTCAGATTTTACCTATTCTTGATGAATACGTTGTATATTGTAAGCTACATGGGCTGGATTCTAGAATACCTACAACACTTGAAATAGAAATTTTCTTGTTGAAATGTTTTCTTTTAGCTAAAATATAATGAAGAAGTAAAAAATTCGGGCGCGGAAGCAAATATTTATATGAGTTTTACAAAAATAAAGTCAGATTTTACCTATTCTTGATGAATACGTTGTATATTGTAAGCTACATGCGCTAGACTCTAGAATACCTACCACACTTGAAATAGCAATTTTCTTGTTTCAATGTTTTCTTTTAGCTAAAATATTATGAAGAATTATAAAATTCGGGCGCGGAAACAAATATTTATATGATTTTTTACAAAAATAAAGTCAGATTTTAAATATTCTTGATGAATACGTTGTATATTTTAAGCTACATGGGCTAGATTCTAGAATACCTACCACACTTGAAATAGCAATTATCTTGTTGCAATGTTTTCTTTTAGCTAAAATATAATGATGAATTATAAAATTCGGGAGCGAAAGCAAATATTTATATGATTTTTACAAAAATAAAGTCAGATTTAACCTATTCTTGAAATGGATATTTTTGTTAAAACATTCGTATTCATGCTATAGGATCTATACTATGGATAATTTTTGCATTGGACATGCAAAAGTGACCATAACGTTGTACCAATCAGATAATAAACTTTCAATTTTCGGGTGTCATTTTAATGATTAAGTTGTATATAATAAGCTACATGAGCTAGATTCTAGAATACCTACCACACTTGAAATAATGCATTTTTCTTGTTGCAATATTTTCTTTTAGCTAAAATATAATGAAGAAATATAAAATTCGGGCGCGGAAGCAAATATTTATATGATTTTTTACAAAAATAAAGTCAGATTTTACCTATTTTTGATGAATACGTTGTATATTGTAAACTACATGGGCTGGATTCTAAAATACCTACCACATTCGAAATAGAAATTTTCTTGTTGAAATGTTTTCTTTTAGCTAAAATATGATGAAGAATTATAAAATTCGGGCGCGGAAGCAAATATTTATATGATTTTTACAAATATTAAGTCAGATTTTACCTATTCTTGATGAATACGTTGTATATTGTAAGCTATATGAGCTGGACTCTAGAATACCCACCACACTTGAAATAGCAATTTTCTTGTTGCAATGTTTTCTTTTAGCTGAAATATGATGAAGAATTATAAAACTCGGGCGCGGAAGCAAATATTTATATGATTTTTTACAAAAATAAAGTCAGATTTTACCTATTCTTGATCAATACGTTGTATATTGTAAGGTACATGAGATGAATTCTAGGATACCTACCACACTTGAAATAGCAATTTTCTTGTTGCAATGTTTTGTTTTAGCTAAAATATGATGAAAAATTATAAAATTCGGGCGCGGAAGCAAATATTTATATGATTTTTTACAAAAAAAGTCAGATTTTACCTTTTCTTGATGAATACGTTGTATATTATAAACTACAAGGGCTGGATTCTAGAATACCTACCACACTTAAAATAGCAATTTTCTTCTTGCAATGTTTTCTTTTAGCTAAAATATGATAAAGAATTATAAAATTAAAGCGCGGAAGCAAATATTTATGTGATTTTTTACAAAAAATAAAGTCAGATTTAACCTTTTATTGATGAATACGTTGTACCTTTTAAGCTACATGGGCTGGATTCTAGAATACCTACCACACTTGAAATAGCAATTTTCTTGTTGCAATGTTTTCAATTAGCTAAAATATAATGAAAAATTAAAAAATTCGAGCGCGGAAGCAAATATTTATATGATTTTTTACAAAAAATTAAGTCAGATTTAACCTTTTATTGATGAATACGTTGTACATTTTAAGCTACATGGGCTTCATTCTAGAATACCTACCACACTTGAAATAGAAATTTTCTTGTTGCAATGTTTTCTTTTAGCTAAAATATGATGAAGAATTATTAAATTCGGGCGCGGAAACAAAAAGTTATATGATTTTTTACAAAAATAATGTCAGATTTTACCTATTCTTGATGAATACGTTGTATACTGTAAGCTACATGGGCTGGATTCTAGAATACCTACCACACTTGAAATAGCAATTTTCGTGTTGCACTGTTTTTTTTTGTAGCTAAGATATGATGAAAAATTATAAAATTCGGGCGCGGAAGCAAATATTTATATGATTTTTTACAAAAATAAAGTCAGATTTTAGCTTTTCTTGATGAATACGTTGTATATTGTAAGCTACATGGGTTGAATTCTAGAATACCTACCACACTTGAAATAGCAATTATCTTGTTGCAATGTTTTCTTTTTAGCTAAAATATGATAAAGAATTATAAAATTCGGGAGCGAAAGTAAATATTTATATAATTTTTACAAAAATAAAGTCAGATTTTACCTATTCTTGAAATGGATATTTTTGTTAAAACATTCATATTCATGCTATAGGATCTATACTATGGATAATTTTTGCATTGGACATGCAAAAGTGACCATAACGTGATACCAATCAGATAATAAACATTCAATTTTCGGGTATCATTTTAATGATTACGTTGTATATAGTAAGCTACATGAGCAAGATTCTAGAATACCTACCACACTTGAAATAGCAATTTTCTTGTTGCAATGTTTTCTTTTAGATAAAATATGATGAAAAATTATAAAATTCTGGAGCGAAAGCAAATATTTATATAATTTTTTTAAAAATAAAGTCAGATTTTACCAATTTTTGAAATGGATATCTTTGTTAAAACATTCATAAACATACTTTTGGACCTATACTATGGATAAAATATAATGAAAAATTATAAAATTCTGGCGCGGAAGCAAATATTTATATAATTTGTTACAAAAAAAAGTCAGATTTTACCAATTTTTGATGAATACGTTGTATATTGTAAGCTTCATTGGCTGGATTCTAGAATACCTACCACACTTGAAATAGCAATTTTCTTATTGTAATGTTTTCTTTTACCTAAATTATGGTGAAAAATCGTAAAATTCGGGCGCGGAAGCAAATATTTATATGATTTTTTACAAAAAAAGTCAGGTTTTACCTATTTTTGAAGAATACATTGTATATTGTAAGCTACATGAGCTGGATTCTAGAATACCTAACACACTTGAAATAGCAATTTTCTTGTTGCAATGTTTTCTTTTACCTAAATTATGATGAAAAATCATAAAATTCGGGCGCGGAAGCAAATATTTATATGACTTTTTACAAAAATAAAGACAGATTTTACCTATTCTTGAAAAGTTTTTTTTGTTAAAACATTCATAAACATGCTTATGGACCTATACTGTGGATAAAATATGATGAAAAATTATAAAATTCGGGCGCGGAAGGTAATATTTATATAATTTTTTACAAAAAAATTAAGATTTTACCTATTTTTGATGAATACGTTGTATATTGTAAGCTACATGGGCTGGATTCTAGAATACCTAACACACTTGAAATAGCTATTTTCTTGTTGCAATGTTTTCTTTTACCTAAATTATGATAAAAAATCATAAAATTCGGGCGCGGAAGCAAATATTTATATGATTTTTAACAAAAATAAAGTCAGATTTTACCTATTTTTGAGATGGATATTTTTGTTAAAACATTCATAAACATACTGTGGATAATATATGATGAAAAATGATAATATTCGGGCGCGGAAGCAAATATTTATATAATTTTTTACAAAAATTAAGTCAGATTTTACCAATTTTTGATGAATACGTTGTATATTTTAAGCTTCATTGGCTGGATTCTAGAATACCTACCACACTTGAAATAGCAATTTTCTTGCTGCCTTGTTTTCTTTTACTTGAATTATGATGAAAAATCATAAAATTCGGGCGCGGAAGCAAATATTTATATAATTTTTTACAAATATAAAATCAGATTTTACCTATTCTTGAAATGGATATTTTTGTTAAAACATTCATAAACATGCTTTTGGACCTATACTGTAGATAAAATATGATAAAAAATTATAAAATTCGGGCGCGGAAGCAAATATTTATATGATTTTTTACAAAAATAAAGTCATATTTTACCTATTCTTGAAATGGATATTTTTGTTAAAACATTCATAAACATGCTTTTGGACCTATACTGTGGATAAAATATGAAAAAAAAAATTATAAAATTCGGGCGCGGAAGCAAATATTTTTATGATTTTCTACAAAAAAAAAGTCAGATTTTACCTATTTTTGATGAATACGTTGTATATTGTAAGCCAAATGGGCTGGATTCTAGAATACCTAACACACTTGAAATAGCAATTTTCTTGTTGCAATGTTTTCTTTTAGCTAAAATATGATGAAAAATCATAAAATTCCGGCGCGGAAGCAAATATTTATATGATTTTTTACAAACAAAAAGTTAGATTTTACCTATTTTTGAAATGGATATGTTTGTTAAAACATTCATAAACGTGCTTTTGGACCTATACCATGGATAAAATATGATGAAAAATTATAAAATTCGGGCGCGGAAGCAAATATCTATATAATTTTTTACAAAAGTAATATCAGACTTTACCAATTTTTGATGAATACGTTGTATATTGTAAGCTTCATTGGCTGGATTCTAGAATACCTACCACACTTGAAATAGCAATTTTCTTGTTGCAATGTTTTGTTTTACCTAAATTATGATAAAAAATCATAAAATTCGGGCGCGGAAGCAAATATTTATATGATTTTTTACAAAAATAAAGTCAGATTTTACCTATTTTTAAAATGGATATTTTTGTTAAAACATTCATAAACATGCATTTGAACCTATACTATGGATAATATATGATGAAAAATTATAAAATTCGGGCGCGGAAGCAAATATTTATATAATTTTTTACAAAAATAAAGTCAGATTTCACCTATTTTTGATGAATACCTTGTATACTGTAAGCTTCATTGGCTGGATTCTAGAATACCTACCACACTGGAAATAGCAATTTCTTGTTGCAATGTTTTCTTTTACCTAAATTATGATGAAAAATCATAAAATTTGGGCGCGGTAACAAATATTTATATGATTTTCTTCAAAAATAAAGTCAGATTTTACCTATTCATGATATAGATATTTTTGTTAAAACATTTATAAACATGCTTTTGGACATATACTGTTTATAAAATATGATAAAAAATTATAAAATTCGGGCGCGGAAGCAAATATTTATAAGATTTTTTACAAAAAAAAAAGTCAGATTTTACCTATTTTTGATGAATACGTTGTATATTGTAAGCTACATGGGCTGGATTCTACAATACCTAACACACTTGAAATAGCAATTTTCTTGTTGCAATGTTTTCTTTTAGCTAAAATATGATGAAAAATCATAAAATTCGGGCGCTGAAGCAATTATTTATATGATTTTTTACAAAAATAAAGTCAGATTGTACCTATTTTTGAGATGGATATTTTTGTTAAAACATTCATAAACATTTTTTTGGACCTATACTATGGATAAAATATGATAAAAAATTATAAAATTCGGGCGCGGAAGCAAATAGTTATATAATTTTTTACAAAAATAAAGTCAGATTTTACCTATTTTTGATAATTACGTTGTATATTGTAAGCTTTATTGGCTGGATTCTAGAATGCCTACCACACTTGAAATAGCAATTTTCTTGTTGCAATGTTTTCTTTTACCTAAATTATGATAAAAAATCATAAAATTCGGGCGCGGAAGCAAATATTTATATGATTTTTTACAAAAAAAAAGTCAGATTTTACCTATTTTTGATGAATACGTTGTATATTGTAACCCACATGGGCTGGATTCTAGAATACCTAACACACTTGAAATAGCAATTTTCTTGTTGCAATGTTTTCTTTTAGCTAAAATATGATGAAAAATCATAAAATTCGGGCGCGGAAGCAAATATTTATATGATTTTTTACAAACATAAAGTCAGATTTTACCTATTTTTGAAATGGATATTTTTGTTAAAACATTCATAAACATGCTTTTGGACCTATACTATGGATAAAATATGATAAAAAATTATAAAATTCGGGCGCGGAAGCAAATAGTTATATAATTTTTTACAAAAATAAAGTCAGATTTTACCTATTTTTGATAATTACGTTGTATAATGTAAGCTTCATTAGCTGGATTCTAGAATGCCTACCACACTTGAAATAGCAATTTTCTTGTTGCAATGTTTTCTTTTACCTAAATTATGATAAAAAATCATAAAATTCGGGCGCGGAAACAAATATTTATATGATTTTTTACAAAAAAAAAGTCAGATTTTACCTATTTTTGATGAATACGTTGTATTTTGTAAGCCACATGGGCTGGATTCTAGAATACCTAACACACTTGAAATAGCAATTTTCTTGTTGCAATGTTTTCTTTTAGCTAAAATATGATGAAAAATCATAAAATGCGGGCGCGGAAGCAAATATTTATATGATTTTTTACAAAAATAAAGTCAGATTTTACAAATTTTTGAATTGGATTTTTTTGTTAAAACATTTATAAACATGCCTTTGGACCTATACTATAGATAAGATATTATGAAAACTTATAAAATCGGGCGCGGAGGAAAATATTTATATAATTTTTTACAAAAATAAAGTCAGATTCTACCTATTTTTGATGAATAAGTAGTATATTGTAAGCTCCATTGGCTGGATTCTAGAATACCTACCATACTTGAAATAGCAATTTTCTTGTTGCAATGTTTTCTTTTACCTAAATTATGGTGAAAAATCATAAAATTCGGGTGCTGAAGCAATTATTTATATAATTTTTTACAAAAAAAAGTCAGATTTTACCTATTTTTGATGAATACGTTGTATATTGTAAGCTTCATTGGCTGGATTCTAGAATACCTACCACACTTGAAATAGCAATTTTCTTGTTGCAATGTTTTCTTTTACCTAAATTATCGTGAAAAATCATAAAAATCGGGCGCGGAAGCAAATATTTAAATGATTTTTTACAAAAAAAAGTCAGATTTTACCTATTCTTGAAATGGATATTTTTGTTAAAACATTCATAAACATGCTTTAGGACCTATACTGTGGATAAATTATAATAAAAAATTATAAAATTCGGGCGCGGAAGCAATTATTTATATGATTTTTTACAAAAAAAGTCAGATTTTACCTATTTTTGATGAATACGTTGTATATTGTAAGCTACATGGGCTGGATCCTAGAATACATAACACACTTGAAATAGCAATTTTCTTGTTGCAATGTTTTCTTTTAGCTAAAATATGATAAAAAATTATAAAATTCGGGCGCGGAAGCAAATATTTATATGAATTTTTTCAAAAATAAAGTCAGATTTTACCTATTTTTGAAATGGATATCTTTGTTAAAACATTCATAAACATACTTTTGGACCTATACTATGGATAAAATATAATGAAAAATTATAAAATTCTGGCGCGGAAGCAAATATTTATATAATTTGTTACAAAAAAAAGTCAGATTTTACCAATTTTTGATGAATATGTTGTATATTGTAAGCTTCATTGGCTGGATTGTAGAATACCTACCACACTTGAAATAGCAATTTTCTTATTGTAATGTTTTCTTTTACCTAAATTATGGTGGAAAATCGTAAAATTCGGGCCCGGAAGCAAATATTTATATGATTTTTTACAAAAAAAGTCAGGTTTTACCTATTTTTGATGAATACATTGTATATTGTAAGCTACATGAGCTGGATTCTAGAATACCTAACACACTTGAAATAGCAATTTTTTTGTTGCAATGTTTTCTTTTACCTAAATTATTATGAAAAATCATAAAATTCGGGCGCGGAAGCAAATATTTATATGACTTTTTACAAAAATAAAGACAGGTTTTACCTATTCTTGAAACGTTTTTTTTTGTTAAAACATTCATAAACATGCTTATGGACCTATACTGTGGATAAAATATGATGAAAAATTATAAAATTCGGGCGCGGAAGGTAAAATTTATATAATTTCTTACAAAAAAATTAAGATTTTACCTATTTTTGATGAATACGTTGTATATTGTAAGCTACATGGGCTGGATTCTAGAATACCTAACACACTTGAAATAGCTATTTTCTTGTTGCAATGTTTTCTTTTACCTAAATTATGATAAAAAATCATAAAATTCGGGCGCGGAAGCAAATATTTATATGATTTTTAACAAAAATAAAGTCAGATTTTACCTATTTTTGAGATGGATATTTTTGTTAAAACATTCATAAACATGCTTTTGCACCTATACTATAGATAAAATATGATGAAAAATTATAAAATTCGGGC
This sequence comes from Stenolophus ochropezus, assembly GCA_035578165.1. Lineage (NCBI taxonomy): Eukaryota > Metazoa > Arthropoda > Insecta > Coleoptera > Carabidae > Stenolophus > Stenolophus ochropezus. The sequence goes on from JAQOWZ010000441.1 coordinate 25,894, forward strand.
GCAGAAGCAAATATTTATATAATTTTTTACAAAAATAAAGTCAGATTTTACCTATTTTTGATGAATAGGTTGTATATTGTAAGCTTCATTGGCTGGATTATAGAATACCTACCACACTTGAAATAGCAATTTTCTTGTTGGAATGTTTTCTTTTACCTAAATTATGATAAAAAGTCATAAAATTCGGGCGCAGAAGCAAATATTTATATCATTTTTTACAAAAATAAAGTCAGACTTTACCTACTCTTGAAATAGATATTTTTGTTAAAACATTCATAAACATGCTTTTGGAACTATACTGTGGATAAAATATAATGAAAAATTATAAAATTCGGGCGCGGAAGCAAATATTTATATGATTTTTTACAAAAAAAAAAAGTCAGATTTTACCTATTTTTGTATATTGTAAGGTACATAGGCTGGATTCGAAAATACCTAACACACTTGAAATAGCAATTTTCTTGAATAAAAGATGTTTGTTGAACTTTCATTGTCTTTATTTTAAAAATATCACAACGTTTCGATTAGTACAATCTCTAATCGTTATCAAGTGTAAACTAAAAATGATCTTAAGGGCTACAACTTATATACTAGAGGATGTTTGATGACATGTGGAAGATCTGTTCCGCTGGTTGATTTCACCAATCAGAGGGCGCCAAACAGTCCGAATATCTGTGCTGGGGTGACTGAACACATTTTTGTTGGTGGTGATATGCACTGCTTCTTTAAATTTCCTTTTTTGCCAGTGTTCTTCTCGGTCTATAATATGTGCGTTATCCCATTGTATGCGATGTTGGGATTCCCAGGCGTGAAGAGCAATTCCAGATTTTTCAGTTTCTCCCATTTTTGTATGTTTTTGGTGTTCTTTAAGTCGAACGGAAAGCGGTCTTTTTGTTTCTCCTATATATGAGGCTCCACATTCACAGGGGACTTTGTATATGCAATTTTTGGTGTTGTCTTGCTGCGGTTTGGTTTTGGTGAGAACACTTCTTAATGTCTCTGATGTTTTGAATACAGTTTTTACGTTGTAACTTTTTGATATTCTGCTTATTTTTTCCGATATACCCTTGATGTATGGAATAGATAGGATGGATTCTTCTTTGTGTTCTTCTCTGCTGTTCTTTTGTTGTTTCTGACGGTCCTGGATTATTTTTTCAATTTGTTGTGTCTTGTAGCCATTCCGCAGCAAGTCTTTCTTTATGTTTTCTATTTCCATGTTCAGTGCCTCTTCCGTATTGCATATACTAACCGCTCTGTCGTGTAATGTCCTGATGACGCCATTTTTCACTGATGTTGAGTGGTTCGACTGGTTGTTAAGGTACTGTCCAGTGTGCGTGGGCTTCCTGTGCACAGAAGTGTGAATCTTTCCATTAATTCTTTTTACCATGACATCTAGAAAAGGTAGTTGTTGTTCGGTTTCCTTCTCCATTGTGAATTTAATTGTTGTCCTGATGTTATTTAGGTGCTACAAAAATTTGTTCAGTTTCTCACCTCCTTTTGACCATATGATGAAAGTGTCGTCCACGTACCTTAACCAAAGTTTTGGTTTGTCTGTTGAAGAGTTGATGGCGTGTTTTTCAAACCATTCCATATAGAGGTTGGCGATGAGTGGCGACAATGGTGAACCCATCGGTAGTCCTTCTTCCTGGATGTAAAATTGGTCTTGAACTTGGAAATAGGTATTCCGAAAACAACATTCTAGGAGTTCCATGATTCCGTGGATTGGAAGCGTGCTTCTCTCTGCCAGAGTTTCATCTTCTTCAAGCCTGGTTTTGATAAGTTGGAGAGACTCTTCCAGTGGAACGTTTGTGAAAAGACTTACAATGTCGAAGCTGACTAGTATGTCTTCCGGTTGTAGATCGATGGCGTTCATCATTTCCACAAACTGGTACGAATTTTTTACGTAAGAATCTGTCTTTCCTTGCCATGGTTGTAACACTGGTAAGAGATATTTGGCGATCTGGTGCATTGGCGAATTCCGTCAACTAATGATTGGTCGTAGCGGAGTGTTTTGTTTGTGGATCTTCGGGAGTCCATACAGATGTGGTGGCTTACTGAAATGTGGTGTTAGGCGCGTTCTTGTTGTGGATAGTATATATTTCTCGTATTGATTCAAAGTCAGGTAGATTTTCCGTTCAATTTTTGTAGTTGGATTGTTTGTGAGCCGTTTGTAAAATTCGGGCGCGGAGGCAAATATTTATTTAATTTTTTACAAAAATAAAGTCAGATTTTACCTATTCTTGAAATGGATATTTTTGTTAAAACATTCATAAACATGCTTTTGGACCTATACTGTGGATAATATATGATGAAAAATTATAAAATTCGGGCGCGGAAGCAAATATTTATATGATAAAAAAAAGTCAGATTTTACCTATTTTTGATGAATATGTTGTATATTGTAAGCTACTTGGGCTGGATTCTAGAATACCTAACACACTTGAAATAGCAATTTTCTTGTTGTAATGTTTTCTTTTAGCTAGAATATGATGAAACATCTAAAAAATTCGGGCGCGGAAGCAAATATTTATATGATTTTTTACAAACATAAAGTCAGATTTTACCTATTTTTGAAATGGATGTTTTTGTTAAAACATTCATAAACATGCTTTTGTACCTATACCATGGATAAAATATGATGAAAAATTATAAAATTCGGGCGCGAAAGCAAATATTTATATAATTTTTTACAAAAATAATGTCAGACTTTACCAATTTTTGATGAATACGTTGTATATTGTAAGCTTCATTGGCTGGTTTCTAGAATACCTACCACACTTGAAATAGCAATTTTCTTGTTGCAATGTTTTCTTGTACCTAAATTATGATGAAAAATCATAAAATTCGGGCGCGGAAGAAAATATTTATATGATTTTTTACAAAAATTAATTCAGATTTTACCTATTCTTGAAATGGATATGTTTGTTAAAACATTCATAAACATGCTTTTGGACCTATACTGTAGATAAAATATGATGAAAAATTATAAAATTCGGGCGCGGGAGCAAATAATTATATGATTTTTTACAAAAATAAAGTCAGATTTTACTTATTTTTGAAATGGATATTTTTGTTAAAACATTCATAAACATGCTTTTGAACCTTTACTATGGATAAAATATGATGAAAAATTATAAAATTCGGGCGCGGAAGCAAATATTTATATAATTTTTTACAAAAATAAAGTCAGATTTTACCTATTTTTGATGATTACGTTGTATATTGTAAGCTTCATTGGCTGGATTCTAGAATACCTACCACACTTGAAATAGGAATTTTCTTGTTGCAATGTTTTCTTTTACCTAAATTATGATAAAAAATCATAAAATTCGGGCGCGGAAGCAAATATTTATATTATTTTTTACAAAAAAAAAGTCAGATTTTACCTATTCTTGAAATGGATATGTTTGTTAAACCATTCATAAACATGCTTTTGGACCTATACTGTGGATAAAATAAGATGAAAAATTATAAAATTCGGGCGCGGAAACAAATATTTATCATTTTTTACAAAAATAAAGTCAGATTTTACCTATTTTTGATGAATACGTTGTATATTGTAAGCTACATGGGCTGGATTCTAGAATACCTAACACACTTGAAATAGCAATTTTCTTGTTGCAATGTTTTCTTTTAGCTAAAATATGATGAAAAATCATAAAATTCGGGCGCGGAAGCAAAAATTTATATGATTTTTTACAAAAATAAAGTCAGATTTTACCTATTTTTGAATTGGATATTTTTGTTAAAATATTCATAAACATGCTTTTGGACCTATACTATGGATAAAATATGATGAAAAATTATAAAATTCGGGTGCGGAAGCAAATATTTATATGATGTTTTACAAAAATAAAGTCAGATTTTACCTATTCTTGAAATGGATATTTTTGTTAAAACATTCATAAACATGCTTTTGCACCTATACCATGGATAAAATATGATAAAAATTATAAAATTCGGGCGCGAAAGCAAATATTTATATAATTTTTTACAAAAATAATGTCAGACTTTACCAATTTTTGATGAATACGTTGTATATTGTAAGCTTCATTGGCTGGTTTCTACAATACCTACCACACTTGAAATAGCAATTTTCTTGTTGCAATGTTTTCTTTTACCTAAATTATGATGAAAAATCATAAAATTCGGGCGCGGAAGAAAATATTTATATGATTTTTTACAAACATAAAGTCAGATTTTACGTATTTTTGAAATAGGTATTTTTGTTAAAACATTCATAAACATGCTTTTGGACCTATACCAAGGATAAAATATGATAAAAAATTATAAAATTCGGGCGCGGAAGCAAATATTTATGTAATTTTTTACAAAAGTAATGTCAGACTTTACCAATTTTTGATGAATACGTTGTATATTGTAAGCTTCATTGGCTGGATTCTAGAATACCTACCACACTTGAAATAGCAATTTTCTTGTTGCAATGTTTTCTTTTACCTAAATTATGATGAAAAATCATAAAATTCGGGCGCGGAAGCAAATATTTATATTATTTTTTACAAAAATAAAGTTAGATTTTACCTATTCTCCAAATGGATATGTTTGTTAAAACATTCATTAACATGCTGTTGGACCTATACTGTGGATAAAATAAGATGAAAAATTATAAAATTCGGGCGCGGAAGCAAATATTTATATGATTTTTTACAAAAATAAAGTCAGATTTTACCTATTTTTGAAATGGATATTTTTGTTAAAACATTCATAAACATGCTTTTGAACCTATACTATGGATAAAATATGATGAAAATTATAAAATTCGGGCGCGGAAGCAAATATTTATATAATTTTTTACAAAAATAAAGTCAGATTTTCCTATTTTTGATGAATACGTTGTATATTGTAAGCTTCATTAGCTGGATTCTAAAATACCTACAACACTTGAAATAGCAATTTTCTTGTTGCAATGTTTTCTTTCACCTAAATTATTATAAAAAATCATAAAATTTGGGCGCGGAAGCAAATATTTATATGATTTTTTACAAAAAAAAGTCTGATTTTTCTTATTTTTGATGAATAAGTTGTATATTGTAAGCCACATGGGCTGGATTCTAGAATACCTAACACACCTGAAATAGCAATTTTCTTGTTGCAATGTTTTCTTTTAGCTAAAATATGATGAAAAATCATAAAATTCGGGCGCGGGAGCAAATATTTATATGATTTTTTACAAACATAAAGTCAGATTTTACCTATTTTAGAAATGGATATTTTTGTTAAAACATTCATAAACATGCTTTTGGACCTATACCATGGATAAAATAAGATAAAAAATTATAAAATTCGGGCGCGGAAGCAAATATATATATAATTTTTTACAAAAATAATGTCAGATTTTACCAATTTTTGATGAATACGTTGTATATTGTAAGCTTCATTGGCAGGATTCTAGAATACCTACCACACTTGAAATAGCAATTTTCTTGTTGCAATGTTTTCTTTTACCTAAATTATAATGAAAAATCATAAAATTCGGGTGCGGAAGCAAATATTTATGATTTTTTACAAAAATAAAGTCAGATTTTACCTATTCTTGAAATGGATATGTTTGTTAAAACATTCATAAACATGCTTTTGGACCTATACTGTAGATAAAATATGATGAAAAATTATAAAATTCGGGCGTGGAAGCAAATATTTATATGATTTTTTACAAAAATAGTCAGATTTTACCTATTTTTTAAATGGATATTTTTGTTAAAACATTCATAAACATGCTTTTGGACTTATACTGTGGATAAAATATGATGAAAAATTATAAAATTCGGGCGCAGAAGCAAATATTTATATGATTTTATACAAAAAAAGTCAGATTTTACCTATTTTTGATGAATACGTTGTATATTGTAAGCTACATGGGCTGGATTCTACAATACCTAACACACTTGAAATAGCAATTTTCTTGTTGCATTGTTTTCTTTTAGCTAAAATATGATGAAAAATCATAAAATTCGGGCGCGGAAGCAAATATTGATATGATTTTTTACAAACATAAAGTCAGATTTTACCTACTTTTGAAATGGATATTTTTGTTAAAACATTCATAAACATGCTTTTGAACCTATACCATGGATAAAATATGATGAAAAATTTTAAAATTCGGGCGCGGAAGCAAATATTTATATAATTTTTTACAAAAATAATGTCAGACTTTACCAAATTTTGATGAATACGTTGTATATTGTAAGCTTCATTGGCTGGATTCTAGAATACCTACCACACTTGAAAAAGCAATTTTCTTGTTGCAATGTTTTCTTTTACTTAAATTATGATGAAAAATCATAAAATTCGGGCGCGGAAGTAAATATTTATATGATTCTTTACAAAATAAAGTCAGATTTTACCTATTCTTGAAATGGATATGTTTGTTAAAACATTCATAAACATGCTTTTGGACCTATACTGTAGATAAAATATGATGAAAAATTATAAAATTCGGGCGCGGAAGCAAATATTCATATGATTTTTTACAAAAATAAAGTCAGATTTTACCTATTTTTGAAATGGATATTTTTGTTAAAACATTCATAAACATGCTTTTGAACCTATACTATGGATAAAATATGATAAAAAATTATAAAATTCGGGCGCGGAAGCAAATATTTATGTAATTTTTTACAAAAATAAAGTCAGATTTTACCTATTTTTGATGAATACGTTGTATATTGTAAGCTTCATTGGCTGGATTCTAGAATACCTACCACACTTGTAATAGCAATTTCTTGTTGCAATGTTTTCGTTTACCTAAATTATGATGAAAAATCATAAAATTCGGGCGCGGTAGCAAATATTTATATGATTTTTTTCAAAAATAAGGTCCGATTTTACATATTCATGATATGGATATTTTTGTTAAAACATTCATAAACATGGTTTTGGACTTATACTGTGGATAAATATGATGAAAAATTATAAAATTTGGGCGCGGAAGCAAATATTTAAATGATTTTTTACAAAAAAAAAAGTCAGATTTTACCTATTTTTGATGAATACGTTGTATATTGTAAGCTACATGGGCTGGATTCTACAATACCTAACACACTTGAAATAGCAATTTTCTTGTTGCAATGTTTTCTTTTAGCTAAAATATGATAAAAAATCAAAAAAGTCGGGCGCTGAATCAAATATTTATATAATTTTTTACAAAAATAAAGTCAGATTTTATCTATTTTTGAGATGGATATTTTTGTTAAAACATTCATAAACATGGTTTTGGACCTATACTTTGGATAAAATATGATGAAAAATTATAAAATTCGGGCGCGGAAGCAAATATTTATATAATTTTTTACAAAAATAAAGTCAGATTTTACCAATTTTTGATGAATACGTTGTACATTGTAAGCTTCATTGGCTGGATTCTAGAATACCTACCACAGTTGAAATAGCAATTTTCTTGTTGCAATGTTTTCTTTTACCTAAATTATGATAAAAAATCATAAAATTCGGGCGCGGAAGCAAATATTTATATTATTTTTTACAAAAAAAGTCAGATTTTACCTATTCTTGAAATGGATATTTTTGTTAAAACATTCATAAACATGCTTTTGGACCTATACTCTGGATAAAATAAAATGAAAAATTATAAAATTTGGGCGCGGAAGCAAATGTTTATATCATTTTTAATAAAAATAAAGTCAGATTTTACCTATTCTTGACATAGATATTTTTGTTAAAACATTCATCAACATGCTTTTGGACCTATACTGTGGATAAAATATAATGAAAAATTATAAAATTCGGGCGCGGAAGCAAATATTTATATGATTTTTTACAAAAAAAAAGTCATATTTTACCTATTTTTGATGAATACGTTGTATATTGTAAGCTACATGGGCTGGATTCTAGAATACCTAACACACTTGAAATAGCAATTTTCTTGTTGCAATGTTTTCTTTTAGCTAAATTATGATGAAAAATCATAAAATTCGGGCGCGGAAGCAAATATTTATATGATTTTTTTCAAAAATAAAGTCAGATTTTACCTATTCTTGAAATGGATATTTTTGTTAAAACATTCATAAACATGCTTTTGGACCTATACTGTGGATAAAATATGATGAAAAATTATAAAATTCGGGCGCGCAAACAAATATTTATACGATTTAAAAAAAAAGTCAGATTTTACCTATTTTTCATGAATACGTTGTATATTGTAAGCTACTTGGGCTGGATTCTAGAATACCTAACACACTTGAAATAGCAATTTTCTTGTTGCAATGTTTTCTTTTACCTAAATTATGATGAAAAATTCATTGGCTGGATTCTAGAATACCTACCACACTTGAAATAGCAATTTCTTGTTGCAATGTTTTCGTTTACCTAAATTATGATGAAAAATCATAAAATTCGGGCGCGGGTAGCAAATATTTATATGATTTTTTTCAAAAATAAGGTCCGATTTTACATATTCATGATATGAATATTTTTGTTAAAACATTCATAAACATGGTTTTGGACTTATACTGTGGATAAGTATGATGAAAAATTATAAAATTTGGGCGCGGAAGCAAATATTTAAATGATTTTTTACAAAAAAAAAAAGTCAGATTTTACCTATTTTTTATGAATACGTTGTATATTGTAAGCTACATGGGCTGGATTCTACAATACCTAACACACTTGAAATAGCAATTTTCTTGTTGCAATGTTTTCTTTTAGCTAAAATATGATAAAAAATCATAAAATTCGGGCGCTGAATCAAATATTTATATAATTTTTTACAAAAATAAAGTCAGATTTTACCTATTTTTGAGATGGATATTTTTGTTAAAACATTCATAAACATGGTTTTGGACCTATACTTTGGATAAAATATGATGAAAAATTATAAAATTCGGGCGCGGAAGCAAATATTTATATAATTTTTTACAAAAATAAAGTCAGATTTTACCAATTTTTGATGAATACGTTGTACATTGTAAGCTTCATTGGCTGGATTCTAGAATACCTACCACAGTTGAAATAGCAATTTTCTTGTTGCAATGTTTTCTTCTACCTAAATTATGATGAAAAATCATAAAATTCGGGCGCGGAAGCAAATATTTATATGATTCTTTACAAAATAAAGTCAGATTTTACCTATTCTTGAAATGGATATGTTTGTTAAAACATTCATAAACATGCTTTTGGACCTATACTGTAGATAAAATATGATGAAAAATTATAAAATTCGGGCGCGGAAGCAAATATTCATATGATTTTTTACAAAAATAAAGTCAGATTTTACCTATTTTTGAAATGGATATTTTTGTTAAAACATTCATAAACGTGCTTTTGTACCTATACTATGGATAAAATATGATAAAAAATTATAAAATTCGGGCGCGGAAGCAAATATTTATGTAATTTTTTACAAAAATAAAGTCAGATTTTACCTATTTTTGATGAATACGTTGTATATTGTAAGCTTCATTGGCTGGATTCTAGAATACCTACCACACTTGAAATAGCAATTTCTTGTTGCAATGTTTTCGTTTACCTAAATTATGATAAAAAATCATAAAATTCGGGCGCGGTAGCAAATATTTATATGATTTTTTTCAAAAATAAGGTCCGATTTTACATATTCATGATATGGATATTTTTGTTAAAACATTCATAAACATGGTTTTGGACTTAAACTGTGGATAAATATGATGAAAAATTATAAAATTTGGGCGCGGAAGCAAATATTTAAATGATTTTTTACAAAAAAAAAAGTCAGATTTTACCTATTTTTGATGAATACGTTGTATATTGTAAGCTACATGGGCTGGATTCTACAATACCTAAGACACTTGAAATAGCAATTTTCTTGTTGCAATGTTTTCTTTTAGCTAAAATATGATAAAAAATCATAAAATTCGGGCGCTGAATCAAATATTTATATAATTTTTTACAAAAATAAAGTCAGATTTTACCTATTTTTGAGATGGATATTTTTGTTAAAACATTCATAAACATGGTTTTGGACCTATACTTTGGATAAAATATGATGAAAAATTATAAAATTCGGGCGCGGAAGCAAATATTTATATAATTTTTTACAAAAATAAAGTCAGATTTTACCAATTTTTGATGAATACGTTGTACATTGTAAGCTTCATTGGCTGGATTCTAGAATACCTACCACAGTTGAAATAGCAATTTTCTTGTTGCAATGTTTTCTTTTACCTAAATTATGATAAAAAATCATAAAATTCGGGCGCGGAAGCAAATATTTATATTATTTTTTACAAAAAAAGTCAGATTTTACCTATTCTTGAAATGGATATTTTGTTAAAACATTCATAAACATGCTTTTGGACCTATACTGTGGATAAAATAAAATGAAAAATTATAAAATTTGGGCGCGGAAGCAAATGTTTATATCATTTTTAACAAAAATAAAGTCAGATTTTACCTATTCTTGACATAGATATTTTTGTTAAAACATTCATCAACATGCTTTTGGACCTATACTGTGGATAAAATATAATGAAAAAATATAAAATTCGGGCGCGGAAGCAAATATTTATATGATTTTTTACAAAAAAAAAGTCATATTTTACATATTTTTGATGAATACGTTGTATATTGTAAGCTACATGGGCTGGATTCTAGAATACCTAACATACTTGAAATAGCAATTTTCTTGTTGCAATGTTTTCTTTTAGCTAAATTATGATAAAAATCATAAAATTCGGGCGCGGAAGCAAATATTTATATGATTTTTTTCAAAAATAAAGTCAGATTTTACCTATTCTTGAAATGGATATTTTTGTTAAAACATTCATAAACATGCTTTTGGACCTATACTGTGGATAAAATATGATAAAAAAATATAAAATTCGGGCGCGCAAAAAAATATTTATACGATTTAAAAAAAAAGTCAGATTTTACCTATTTTTCATGAATACGTTGTATATTGTAAGCTACTTGGGCTGGATTCTAGAATACCTAACACACTTGAAATAGCAATTTTCTTGTTGCAATGTTTTCTTTTACCTAAATTATGATGAAAAATCATAAAATTCGGGCGCGGAAGCAAATATTTATATGATTTTTTACAAAAAAAAAGTCATATTTTACCTATTTTTGATGAATACGTTGTATATTGTAAGCTACATGGGCTGGATTCTAGAATACCTAACACACTTGAAATAGCAATTTTCTTGTTGCAATGTTTTCTTTTAGCTAAATTATGATGAAAAATCATAAAATTCGGGCGCGGAAGCAAATATTTATATGATTTTTTTCAAAAATAAAGTCAGATTTTACCTATTCTTGAAATGGATATTTTTGTTAAAACATTTATAAACATGCTTTTGGACTTATACTGTGGATAAAATATGATGAAAAATTAGAAAATTCGGACGCTGAAACAATTATTTATATAATTTTTCACAAAAATAAAGTCAGATTTTACCTATTTTTGAGATGGATATTTTTATTAAAACATTCATAAACATGCTTTTGGACCTATACTATGGATAAAATATGATGAATAATTATAAAATTCGGGCGCGGAAGCAAATATTTATATGATTTTTTACAAAAATAAAGTCAGATTTTACCTATTCTTGAAAGGGATATTTTTGTTAAAACATTTATAAACATGCTTTCGGACTTATACTGTGGATAAAATATGATGAAAAATTAGAAAATTCGGGCGCGGAAGCAAATATTTATATGATTTTTTACAAAAAAAAAGTCAGATTTTACCTATTTTTGATGAATACTTTGTATATTGTAAGCCACATGGGCTGGATTCTAGAATACCTAACACACTTGAAATAGCAATTTTCTTGTTGCAATGTTTTCTTTTAGCTAAAATATGATGAAAAATCATAATATTCGGGCGCGGAAGCAAATATTTATATGATTTTTTACAAACATAAAGACAGATTTTACCTATTTTTGAAATGGATATTTTTGTTAAAACATTCATAAACATGCTTTTGGACCTATACCATGGATAAAATATGATGAAAAATTATAAAATTCGGGCGCGGAAGCAAATATTTATATATTTTTTTACAAAAATAATGTCAGATTTTACCTATTTTTGATGAATACGTTGTATATTGTAAGCTTCATTGGCTGGATTCTAGAATAACTACCACACTTGAAATAGCAATTTCTTGTTGCAATGTTTTCGTTTACCTAAATTATGATAAAAAATCATGAAATTCGGGCGCGGAAGCAAATATTTATATGATTTTTTTCAAAAATAAAGTCAGATTTTACCTATTCATGATATGGATATTTTTGTTAAAACATTCATAAACATGCTTTTGGACTTATACTGTAGATAAAATATGATGAAAAATTATAAAATTCGGGCGCGGAAGCAAATATTTATATGATTTTTTACAAAAAAAAAGTCAGATTTTACCATTTTTGATGAAGACGTTGTATATTGTAAGCTACATGGGCTGGATTCTACAATACCTAACACACTTGAAATAGCAATTTTCTTGTTGCAATGTTTTCTTTTAGCTAAAATATGATGAAAAATCATAAAATTCGGGCGCTGAATCAATTATTTATATAATTTTTTACAAAAATAAAGACAGATTTTAACTATTTTTGAGATGGATATTTTTGTTAAAACATTCATAAACATGCTTTTGGACCTATACTATGGATAAAATATAATGAAAAATTATAAAAGTCGGGCGCAAAAGCAATTATTTATATAATTTTTTACAAAAATAAAGTCAGATTTTACCAATTTTTGATGAATACGTTGTATATTGTAAGCTTCATTGGCTGGATTCTAGAATACCTACCACACTTGAAATAGCAATTTTTTTGTTGCCTTGTTTTCTTTTACTTAAGTTATAGTGAAAAATCATAAAATTCGGGCGCGGAAGCAAATATTTATATGATTTTTTACAAAAATAAAGTCATATTTTACCTATTTTTGAAATGGATATTTTTGTTAAAACATTCATATACATGCTTTTGAACCTATACTATGGATAATATGATGAAAAATTATAAAATTCGGCGCGGAAGCAAATATTTATATAATTTTTTACAAAAATAAAGTCAGATTTTACCTATTTTTGATGAATACGTTGTATATTGCAAGCTTCATTGGCTGGATTCTAGAATACCTACCACACTTGAAATAGCAATTTCTTGTTGCAATGTTTTCTTTTACCTAAATTATGATGAAAAATCATCAAATTCGGGCGCGGTAGCAAATATTTATATATGATTTTTTTTCAAAAATAAAGTCAGTTTTTACCTATTCATGATATGGATATTTTTGTTAAAACATTCATAAACATGCTTTTGGACTTATACTGTGGATAAAATATGATGAAAAATTATAAAATTCGGGCGCGGAAGCAAATATTTATATGATTTTATACAAAAAAAAAGTCAGATTTTACCTATTTTTGATGAATACGTTGTATATTGTAAGCTACATGGGCTGGATTCTACAATACCTAACACACTTGAAATAGCAATTTTCTTGTTGCAATGTTTTCTTTTAGCTAAAATATGATGAAAAATCATAAAATTCGGACGCTGAATCAATTATTTATATAATTTTTCACAAAAATAAAGTCAGATTTTACCTATTTTTGAGATGGATATTTTTGTTAAAACATTCATAAACATGCTTTTGGACCTATACTATGGATAAAATATGATGAATAATTATAAAATTCGGGCGCGGAAGCAAATATTTATATGATTTTTTACAAAAATAATGTCAGATTTTACCTATTCATGATATGGATAAGTTTGTTATAACATTCATAAACATGCTTTTGGACCTATACTGTAGATAAAATATGATGAAAAATTATAAAAATCGGGCGCGGAAGCAAATATTTATATGATTTTTTACAAAAATAAAGTCAGATTTTACGTATTTTTGAAATGGATATTTTTGTTAAAACATTCATAAAGATGCTTTTGAACCTATACTATGGATAAAATATGATTAAAACTTATAAAATTCGGGCGCGGAAGCAAATATTTATATAATTTTTTACAAAAATAAAGTCAGATTTTACCTATTTTTGATGAATACGTTGTATATTGTAAGCTTCATTGGCTGGATTCTAGAATAACTACCACACTTGAAATAGCAATTTTCTTGTTGCAATGATTTTTTTTACCTAAATTATGATGAAAAATAATAAAATTCGGGCGCGGAAGCAAATATTTATATGATTTTTTACAAAAATAAAGTCAGATTTTACCTATTCTTGAAATGGATATTTTTGTTAAAACATTCATAAACATGCTTTTGGACCTATACTATGGATAAAATATAATGAAAAATTATAAAATTCGGGCGCGGAAGCAAATATTTATATAATTTTTTACAAAAATAAAGTCAGATTTTACCTATTTTTGATGAATACGTAGTATATTGTAAGCTCCATTGCTGGATTCTAGAATACCTACCACACTTGAAATAGCAATTTTCTTGTTGCAATGTTTTTTTTTACCTAAATTATGATGAAAAATCATAAAATTCGGGCGCGGAAGCAAATATTTATTTGATTTTTTACATAAATAAATTCAGATTTTACCTATTCTTGAAATGGATATGTTTGTTAAAACATTCATAAACATGTTTTTGGACCTATACACTCTGAGATAGCGCGT
>JAQOWZ010000442.1:0-40390 GCA_035578165.1 Stenolophus ochropezus
TCTATTTTTGATGAATACGTTGTATATTTTAAGCTTCTTTGGCTGGATTCCTGAATACCTACCACCCATGAAATAGCAATTTTCTTATTGCAATGTTTTCTTTTACCTAAATTATGATAAAAAATCATAAAATTCGGGCGCAGAAGCAAATATTTATTTGATTTTTTACAAAAAATGCCAGATTTTACCTATTCTTGAAATGGATATTTTTGTTAAAACATTCATAAATATGCTTTTGGACCTATACTGTGGATAAAATATGATGAAAATTTATAAAATTCGGGCGCGGAAGCAAATATTTATATGATTTTTTACAAAAAAAAAGTCAGATTTTACCTATTTTTGATGAATACGTTGTATATTGTAAGCAACATGGGCTGGATTCTAGAATACCTACCACACTTGAAATAGCAATTTTCTTGTTGCAATGTTTACTTTTACCTAAATTATGATGAAAAATTATAGAATTCGGGCGCGGAAGCAAATATTTATATGATTTTTTACAAAAATAAAGTCAGATTTTACCTATTCTTGAAATGGATATTTTTTTTGAACATTCATAAACATGCTTTTGGACCTATACTGTGGATAAAATATGATGGAAAATTATAAAATTCGGGCGCGGAAGCAAATATTTATATAATTTTTTACAAAAATTAAGTCAGATTTTACCTATTTTTGATGAATACTTTGTATATTGTAAGCTACATGGGCTGGATTCTAGAATACCTAACACACTTGAAATAGCAATTTTCTTGTTTCAATGTTTTCTTTTAGCAAAATATGATGAAAAATCATAAAATTCGGGCGCGAAAGCAAATATTTATATGATTTTTTACAAAAATAAAGTCATATTTTCATATTTTTGAAATGGTTATTTTTGTTAAAAATTCATAAACATGCTTTTGGACCTATACTATGGATAAAATATGATGAAAAATTATTAAATTCGGGCGCAAAAGCAAATATTTATATAACTTTTACAAAAATAAAGTCAGATTTTACCTATTTTTGATGAATACGTTGTATATTGTAAGCTACATTGGCTGGATTCTATCATACCTACCACACTTGAAATAGCAATTTTCGTGTTGCAATGTTTTCTTTTACCTATTTTTGATGAATACGTTGTATATTGTAAGATTATTGGCTGGATTCTAGGGTACCTAAAACACTTGAAATAGCAATTTTTTTGTTGCAATGTTTTCTTTTACCTAAATTATGATAAAAAATCATAAAATTCGGGCGCAGAAGCAAATATTTATTTGATTTTTTACAAAAAAAGCCAGATTTTACCTATTCTTGAAATGGATATTTTTGTTAAAACATTCGTAAATATGCTTGTGGACCTATACTGTGGATAAAATATGATGAAAATTTATAAAATTCGGGCGCGGAAGCAAATATTTATATGATTTTTTACAAAAAAAAGTTAGATTTTACCTATTTTTGATGAATACGTTGTATATTGTAAGCAACATGGGCTGGATTCTAGAATACCTACCACACTTGAAATAGCAATTTTCTTGTTGCAATGTTTTCTTTTACCTAAATTATGATGAAAAATCATAAAATTTGGGCGCGGAAGCAAATATTTATATGATTTTTTACAAAAATAAAGTCAGATTTTTCCTATTCTTGAAATGGATTTTTTTGTTAAATCATTCATAAACATGCTTTTGGACCTATACTGTGGATAAAATATGATGAAAAAATTATAAAATTCGGGCGCGGAAGCAAATATTTATATAATTTTTTAGAAAAAAAAAGTTAGATTTTTTTTATTTTTGATGAATACGTTGTAGGCTTCATTAGCTGGATTGTAGAATACCTACCACACTTGAAATAGCAATTTTCTTGTTGCAATGTTTTCTTTTACCTAAGTTATAATGAAAAAATCGTAAAATTCGGGCGCGGAGGCAAATATTTATATGATTTTTTACAAAAATAAAATTAGATTTTACCTATTCTTGAAATGGATATTTTTGTTAAAAAAGTCATAAAGATGCTTTTGGACCTATACTGTGTATAAAATATGATGAAAAACTATAAAATTCGGACGCGGAAGCAAATATTTATATGATTTTTTACAAAAATGAAATGGATATTTTTGTTAAAACATTCATAAACATGCTTTTATACCTATACTGTGTATAAAATATGATGAAAAATTATAAAATGCGGGCGCAGAAGCAAATATTTATATAATTTTTTACAAAATAAAAGTCAGATTTTACCTATTTTTGAGGAACACGGTGTATATTGTAAGCTACATAGGCTGGATTCTAGAGTACCTAACACACTTGAAATATCAATTTTCTTGTTGCAATGTTTTCTTTTACCTAAATTATGATGAAAAATCATAAAATTCGGGCGCGGAAGCAAATATTTAAATGATTTTTTACAAAAATAAAGTCAGATTTTACTTATTCTTCAAATGGATATTTTTGTTAAAACATTCATAAACATGCTTTTGTACCTATACTATGGATAAAATATGATGAAAAATTATAAAATTCGGGCGCGGAAGCAAATATTTATGATTTTTTTACAAAAAAAAAGTCAGATTTTACCTATTTTTGATGAATACGTTGTATATTGTAAGCTACATGGACTGGATTCTAGAATACCTAACACACTTAAAATAGCAATCTTCTTGTTGCAATGTTTTCTTTTACCTAAATTATGACGAAATATCATAAAATTCGGGCACGGAAGCAAATATTTATTTGATTTTTTACAAAAATAAAGTCAGATTTTACCTATTCTTGAAATGGATATTTTTGTTAAAACATACATAAACATGCTTTTGTACCTATACTATGGATAAAATATGATGAAAAATTATAAAATTCGGGCGCGGAAGCAAATATTTATATGATTTTTTACAAAAATAAAGTCAGATTTTACCTATTTTTGATGAATAATTTTATATTGTAAGCTTCATTGGCTGGATTCTATCATAACTACCACACTTGAAATAGCAATTTTCTTGTTGCAATGTTTTCTTTTACCTAAATTATGATGAAAAATCATAAAATTTGGGCGCGGAAGCAAATATTTATATGATTTTTTTACAAAAATAAAGTCAGATTTTTCCTATTCTTGAAATGGATTTTTTTGTTAAATCATTCATAAACATGCTTTTGGACCTATACTGTGGAAAAAATATGATGAAAAACTATAAAATTCGGACGCGGAAGCAAATATTTATATGATTTTTTACAAAAATAAAGTCAGATTTTACCTATTTTTTGATGAATACGTTGTATATTGTAAGCTCATTGGCTGGATTCTGGAATACCTAAAATACTTTAAATAGCAATTTTCTTGTTGCATTTTTTTCTTTTAGCTAAATTATGATGAAAAATCATAGAATTCGGGCGCGGAAGCAAATATTTATATGATTTTTTACAAAAATAAAGTCAGATTTCACATGTTCTTGAAATGGATATTTTTGTTAAAACATTCATAAACATGCTTTTATACCTATACTGTGGATAAAATATGATGAAAAATTATAAAATGCGGGCGCAGAAGCAAATATTTATATAATTTTTTACAAAATAAAAGTCAGATTTTACCTATTTTTGAGGAACACGGTGTATATTGTAAGCTACATGGGCTGGATTCTAGAGTACCTAACACACTTGAAATAACAATTTTCTTGTTGCAATGTTTTCTTTTAGCTAAAATATGATGAAAAAATCATAAAATTCGGGAGCGGAAGCAAATATTATTTGATTTTTTACAAAAATAAAGTCAGATTTTACCTATTTTTGAAATGGATATTTTTGTTAAAACATTCATAAACATGCTTTTGGACCTATACTATGGATAAAATATGATGAAAAATGATAAAATTTGGGCGCGGAAGCAAATATTTATATAATTTTTACAAAAATTAAATCAGATTTAACATATTTTTGATGAATACCTTGTATATTGTAAGCTACATGGGCTAAATTCTAGAATACCTACCACACTTAAAATATCTATTTTCTTGTTGCAATGTTTTCTTTTACCTAAATTATGATGAAAAATCATAAAATTCGAGCGCGGAAGCAAATATTTATGATTTTTTACAAAAAAAAAGTCAGATTTTACCTATTTTTGATGAATACGTTGTATATTGTAAGCTACATGGACTGGATTCTAGAATACCTAACACACATAAAATAGCAATCTTCTTGTTGCAATGTTTTCTTTTACCTAAATTATGACGAAATATCATAAAATTCGGGCACGGAAGCAAATATTTATTTGTTTTTTTACAAAAATAAAGTCAGATTTTACCTATTCTTGAAATGTATATTTTTGTTAAAACATACATAAACATGCTTTTGTACCTATACTATGGATCAGACTACCTATTTTTGATGAATACGTTGTATATTGTAAGCAACATTGGCTGGATTCTAGAATATATAACACACTTGAAATAGCAATTTTCTTGTTGCAATGTTTTCTTTTTGCTAAAATATGATAAAAATTCATAAAATTCGGGCGCGGAAGCAAATATTTATATGATTTTTTACAAAAATAATGTCAGATTTTACCTATTTTTTGAAAGGGATATTTTTGTTAAAACATTCATAAACATGCTTTTGGACCTATACTATGGATAAAATATGATGAAAAATTATAAAATTCGGGCGCGGAAGCAAATATTTATATAATTTTTTACAAAAATAAAGTCAAATTTTAACTATTTTTGATGAATACGTTGTATATTGTAAGCTTCTTTGGCTGGATTCTAGAATACCTATCACACTTGAAATAGCAATTTTCTTGTTGCAATGTTTTCTTTTACCTAAAATATGATGAAAAATCATAGAACTCGGGCGCGGAAGCAAATATTTATATGATTTTTTACAAAAAAAGTCAGATTTTACTTATTCTTGAAATGGATATTTTTGTTAAAACATTCATAAACATGCTTTTGGACCTATACTGTGGATAAAATATGATGAAAAATTATAAAATTCGGGCGCGGAAGCAAATATTTATACGATTTTTTACAAAAAAAGTCAGATTTTACCTATTTTTGATGAATACGTTGTATATTGTAAGCTACACGGGCTGGATTCTAGAATACCTAACACACTTGTAATAGCACCTTTCTTGTTGCAATGTTTTCTTTTAGCTAAAACATGATGAAAAAACGCGCTATCTCAGAGTCGCGGAAGCAAATATTTATATGATTTTTTACAAAAATAAAGTCAGATTTTACCTATTTTTGAAATGTATATTTTTGTTAAAACATTCATAAACATGCTTTTGGACCAATACTATGGATAAAATATGATAAAAAATTATAAAATTCGGGCGCGGAAGCATATATTTATATAATTTTTTACAAAAATAAAGTCAGATTTTACATATTTTTGATGAATACGTTGTATATTGTAAGCTTCATTGGCTGGATTCTAGAATACCTCCCACACTTGAAATAGCAATTTTCTTGTTGCAATGTTTTCTTTTATCTAAATTATGATGAAAAATCATAAAATTCGGGCGCGAAAGCAAATATTTATATAATTTTTTACAAAAATAAAGTCAGATTTTACCTATTCTTGAAGTAGATATTTTTGTTAAAACATTCATAAACATGCTTTTGGACCTATACTATGGATAAAATATGATGAAAAATTATAAAATTCGGGCGCAAAAGCAAATATTTATATAACTTTTACAAAAATAAAGTCAGATTTTACCTATTTTTGATGAATACGTTGTATATTTTAAGCTTCATTGACTGGATTCTTGAATAAATACCACCCATGATATAGCAATTTTCTTGTTCCAATGTTTTCTTTTACCTAAATTATGATGAAAAATCATAAAATTCGGGCGCAGAAGCAAATATTTATGTGATTTTTTACAAAAATAATGTCAGATTTTACCTATTCTTGAAATGGATATTTACGCGCTATCTCAGAGTAAACATGCTTTTGGACCTATACTGTGGATAAAATATGATAAAAAATTATAAAATTCGGGCTAGGAAGCAAATATTTATATGATTTTTTTACAAAAAAAAGGCAGATTTTACCTATTTCTGATAAATACGTTGTATATAGTAAGCTTCATTGGCTGGATTCTAGAATACCTACCACACTTGAAATAGCAATTTTCCTGTTGCAATGTTTTCTTTTACCTAAACTATAATGAAAAATCATAAAATTCGGGTGCGGAAGCAAATATTTATATCATTTTTTACAAAAATAAACTCAGATTTTACCTATTCTTGAAATAGATATTTTTGTTAAAACATTCATAAACATGCTTTTGGAGCTATACTGTGGATAAAATATGATGAAAAATTATAGAATTCGGGCGCGGAAGCAAATATTTATATGATTTTTTACAAAAAAAAGTCAGATTTTACCTATTCTTGAAATGGATATTTTTGTTAAAACATTCATAAACATGCTTTTGGACTTATACTGTAGATAAAATATGATGAAAAATTATAAAATTCGGGCGCGGAAGCAAATATTTATATGATTTTTACAAAAAATAAGTCAGACTACCTATTTTTGATGAATACGTTGTATATTGTAAGCAACATTGGCTGGATTCTAGAATATATAACACACTTGAAATAGCAATTTTCTTGTTGCAATGTTTTCTTTTTGCCTAAAATATGATAAAAATTCATAAAATTCGGGCGCGGAATCAAAAATTTATATGATTTTTTACAAAAATAAAGTCAAATTTTACCTATTTTTGAAATGGATATTTTTGTTAAAACATTCATAAACATGCTTTTGGACCTATACTGTAAATAAAATATGATGAAAAATCATAATATTCGGGCGCGGTAGCAAATATTTATATGATTTTTTACAAAAATAAAGTCAGTTTTTACATATTTTTGATGAATACGTTGTATATTGTAAGCTTCATTGGCTGGATTCTAGAATACCTACCACACTTGAAATAGCAATTTTCTTGTTGCAATGTTTTCTTTTAGCTAAAATATGATAAAAAATCATAGAAGTCAGGCGCGGAAGCAAATAATTATATGATTTTTTTACAAAAATAAAGTCAGATTTTACCTATTTTTGAAATGGATATTTTTGTTAAAACATTCATAAACATGCTTTTGGACCTATACTATGAATAAAATATGATGAAAAATTATAAAATTTGGGCGCGAAAGCAAATATTTATATAATTTTTTACAAAAATAATGTCAGATTTTACATATTTTTGATGAATACGTTGTTTATTGTAAGCTTCATTGGCTGGATGCTAGAATACCTACCACACTTGAAATAGCAAATTTTCCTGTTGCAATGTTTTCTTTTACCTAAACTATGATGAAAAATCATTAAATTCGGCTGCGGAAGCAAATATTTATATCATTTTTTACAAAAATAAAATCAGATTTTATCTATTCTTGAAATAGATATTTTTGTTAAAACATTCATAAACATGCTTTTGGAGCTATACTGTGGATAAAATATGATGAAAAATTATAGAATTCGGGCGCGGAAGCAAATATTTATATGATTTTTTACAAAAGAATGTCAGATTTTACCTATTCTTGAAATGGATATTTTTGTTAAAACATTCTTAAACATGCTTTTGGACTTATACTATGGATAAAATATGATGAAAAATTATAAAATTCGTGCGCGGAAGCAAATATTTATATAATTTTTTACAAAAATAAATTCAGATTTTACATATTTTTGATGAATATATTATATATTGTAAGCTTCATTGGCTAGATTCTAGAATACCTACCACACTTGAAATAGCAATTATCTTGTTGCAATGTTTTTTTTCCTAAATTATGATGAAAAATAATAAAATTCGGGCGCGGAAGCAAATATTTATATGATTTTTACAAAAATAAAGTCAGATATTACCTATTCTTCAAATGGATATTTTTGTTAAAACATTCATATACATGCTTTTGGACCTATACTGTGGATAAAATATGATGAAAAATTATAAAATTCGTGCGCGGAAGCAAATATTTATATGATTTTTTACAAAAAAACAGTCAGATTTTCCTATTTTTGATGAATACGTTGTATATTGTGAGCTACATGGGCTGGATTCTACAATACCTAACACACTTGAAATAGCAATTTTCTTGTTGCAATGTTTTCTTTTAGCTAAAATATGATGAAAAATCATAAAAGTCGGGCGCGGAAGCAAATATTTATATGATTTATTACAAAAATAAAGTCAGATTTTACCTATTTTTGAAATGGATATTTTTGTTAAAACATTCATAAACATGCTTTTGGACCTATACTATGGATAAAATATGATAAAAAATTATAAAATTCGGTCGCGGAAGCAAATATTTATATGATTTTTTACAAAAAAAAGGCAGATTTTCCTATTTTTGATGAATACGTTGTATATTGTAAGCTACATGGGCTGGATTCTACAATACCTAACACACTTGAAATAGCAATTTTCTTGTTGCATTGTTTTCTTTTAGCTAAAATATGATGAAAATTCATAAAATTCGGGCGCGGAAGCAAATATTTATATGATTTTTTACAAAAATAAAGTCAGATTTTACCTATTTTTGTAATGGATATTTTTGTTAAAACATTCATAAACATGCTTTTGGACCTATACTATGGATAAAATATGATGAAAAATTATAAAATTCGGTCGCGGAAGCAAATAATTATATAATTTTTTACAAAAATAAAGTCAGATTTTACATATTTTTGATGAATACGGTGTATATTGTAAGCTTCATTGGCTGGATTCTAGAATACCTACCACACTTGAAATAGCAATTATCTTGTTGCAATGTTTTCTTTTACCTTAATTATAATGAAAAAACGTAAAATTCGGGCGCGGAAGCAAATATTTATATGATTTTTTACAAAAATAAAGTTAGATTTTACCTATTCTTGAAAGGGATATTTTTGTTAAAACATTCATAAAAATGCTTTTGGACCTATACTGTGGTTAAAATATGATGAAAATTTATAAAATTCGGGCGCGGAAGCAAATATTTATATGATTTTTTACAAAAAAACAGTCAGATTTTCCTATTTTTTATGAATACGTTGTATATTGTAAGCTTCATTGGCTGGATTCTAGAATACCTACCACACTTGAAATAGCAATTTTCTTGTTGCAATGTTTTCTTTTACCTAAATTATGATAAAAAATCATAAAATTCGGGCGCGAAAGCAAATATTTATATGATTTTTTACAAAAATAAAGTCAGATTTTACCTATTCTTCAAATGGATATTTTTGTTAAAACATTCATAAACATACTTTTGGACCTATACTTTGGATAAAATATGATGAAAAATTATAAAATTCGTGCGCGGAAGCAAATATTTATATGATTTTTTACAAAAAAACAGTCAGAATTTCCTATTTTTGATGAATACGTTGTATATTGTGAGCTACATGGGCTGGATTCTACAATACCTAACACACTTGAAATAACAATTTTCTTGTTGCAATGTTTTCTTTTAGCTAAAATATGATGAAAAATCATAAAATTCGTCCGCGGAAGCAAATATTTATATGATTTTTTACAAAAATAAAGTCAGATTTTACCTATTTTTGTAATGGATATTTTTGTTAAAACATTCATAAACATGCTTTTGGACCTATACTATGGATAAAATATGATGAAAAATTATAAAATTCGGTCGCGGAAGCAAATAATTATACAATTTTTTACAAAAATAAAGTCAGATTTTACATATTTTTGAAGAATACGGTGTATATTGTAAGCTTCATTGGTTGGATTCTAGAATACCTACCACACTTGAAATAGCAATTTTCTTGTTGCAATGTTTTCTTTTACCTAAATTATAATGAAAAAACGTAAAATTCGGGCGCGGAAGCAAATATTTATATGATTTTTTACAAAAATAAAGTTAGATTTTACCTATTCTTGAAAGGAATATTTTTGTTAAAACATTCATAAAAATGCTTTTGGACCTATACTGTGGATAATATATGATGAAAAATTATAAAATTTAGGTGCGGAAGCAAATATTTATATGATTTTTTACAAAAAAAAGTCAGATTTTACCTATTTTTGGTGAATACGTTGTATATTGTAAGCTACATGGGCTGGATTCTAGAATACCTAACACACTTGAAATAGCAAGATTCTTGTTCCAATGTTTTCTTTTAGCTAAAATATGATAAAAAATCATTAAATTCGGACGCGGAAGCAAATATTTATATGATTTTTTACAAAAATAAAGTCAGATTTTACCTATATTTGAAATTTTTTTTTTGTTAAAACATTCATAAACATGCTTTTGGGCCTACACTATGGATAAAATATGATGAAAAATTATAAAATTCGGACGCGGAAGCAAATATTTATATAATTTTTTTACAAAAATAAAGTCAGATTTTCCTATTTTTTATGAATACGTTGTATATTGTAAGCTTCATTGGCTGGATTCTAGAATAACTACCACACTTGAAATAGCAATTTTCTTGTTGCAATGTTTTCTTTTACCTAAATTATGATGAAAAATCATAAAATTCGGTCGCGGAAGCAAATATTTATATGATTTTTTACACAAATAAAGTCAGATTTTACCTATTCTTGAAATGGATATTTTTGTTAAAACATTCATAAACATGCTTTTGGACCTATGCTGTGGATAAAATATGATGAAAAATTATAAAATTCGGGCACGGAAACAAATATTTATATAATTTTTTACAAAAATAAAGTCAGATTTTACATATTTTTGAGAGGGATATTTTTCTTAAAACATTCATAAACATGTTTTTGTACCTATACTATGGATAAAATATGATAAAAAATTATAAAATTCGGGCGCGGAAGCAAATATTTATATGATTTTTTACAACAAAAAGTCAGATTTTACCTATTTTTGATGAATACGTTGTATATTGTAAGCTACATGGGCTGGATTCTAGAATACCTAACGCACTTGAAATAGCAATTTTCTTGTTGCAATGTTTTCTTTTAGCTAAAATATGATGAAAAATCATAAAATTCGGGCGCGGAAGCAAATATTTATATGATTTTTTACAAATATAAAGTCAGATTTTACCTGTTTTTGAAATGGATATTTTTGTTAAAACATTCATAAACATGCTTTTGGACCTATACTATGGATAAAATATGATGAAAAATTATAAAATTCGGGCGCGGAAGCAAATATTTATATAATTTTTTACAAAAAAAAGTCAGATTTTACCTATTTCTGATGAATACGTTTTATATTGTAAGCTTTATTGGCTGGATTCTAGAATACCTACCACACTTGAAATAGCAATTTTCTTGTTGCAATGTTTTCTTTTACCTAAATTATGATGAAAAATCATAAAATTCGGGCACGGAAGCAAATATTTATATGATTTTTTACAAAAATAATTCAGATTTTACCTATTTTTGAAAGGGATATTTTTGTTAAAACAATCATAAACATGCTTTTGGACCTATACTATGGATAATATATGATGAAAAATTATAAAATTCGGGCGCTGAAGCAAATATTTATATAATATTTTTACAAAAATTAAGTCAGATTTTACCTATTTTTGATGAATACGTTGTATATTGTAAACTACATGGGCTGGATTCTAGAATACCTACCACAATTGAAATAGCAATTTTCTTGTAGCAATGTTTTCTTTTAGCTAAAATATGATGAAAAATCATAAAATTCGTGCGCGGAAGCAAATATTTATATGATTTTTTACAAAAATAAAGTCAGATTTTACCTATTTTTGAAATGAATATTTTTCTTAAAACATTCATAAACATGCTTTTGGACCTATACTATGGATAAAATATGATGAAAAATTATAAAATTCGGGCGCGGAAGCTAATATTTTAAGATTTTTTTACAAAAATAAAGTCAGATTTTACCTATTTTTAATGAATACGTTGTATATTGTAAGCCACACGGGCTGGATTCTAGAATACCTACCACACTGTAAATAGCAATTTTCTTGTTGCAATGTTTTCTTTTAGCTAAAATATGATGAAAAATTAAAAAATTCGGTCGCGGAAGCAAAAATTTATATGATTTTTTACAAAAATAAAGTCAGATTTTACCTATTTGTGATGAATACGTTGCATATTGTAAGCTTCATTGGCTGGATTCTAGAATACCACCACACTTGAAATAGCAATTTTCTTGTTGCAATGTTTTCTTTTAGCTAAAATATGATAAAAAATTATAAAATTCGGTCGCGGAAGCAGAAATTTATATGATTTTTTACAAAAATAAAGTCAGATTTTACCTATTTATGATGAATACTTTGCATATTGTAATATTCATTGGCTGGATTCTAGAATAACACCACACTTGAAATAGCAATTTTCTTGTTGCAATGTTTTCTTTTAGCTAAAATATTGTGAAAAATTATAAAATTCGGGAGCGGAAGCAAATATTTATATGATTTTTTACAAAAATAAAGTCAGAATTTACCTATTTTTAATGAATACGTTGTATATTGTAAGCTACATGGGCTGGATTCTAGAATACCTACCATCCTTGAAATAGCAAGTTTCCTGTTGCAATGTTTTCTTTTACCTAAAGTATGATGAAAAATCATAAAATTCGGGGCGCGGAAGCAAATATTTATAGGATTTTTTACAAAAATAAAGTCAGATTTTACCTATTCTCGAAATGGATATTTTTGTTAAAACATTCATAAACATGCTTTTGGACCTATACTATGGAAAAATATGATGAAAAATCATAAAATTCGAGCGCGGAAGCAAATATTTATATGAATTTTTACAAAAATAAAGTCAGATTTTACCTATTTTTGAAATGGATATTTTTGTTAAAACATTCATAAACATGCTTTTGGACCTATACTATGGATAAAATATGATGAAAAATTATGAAATTCGTGCGCGGAAGTAAATATTTATATGATTTTTTACAAAAATAAATTCAGATTTTACCTATTTTTAATGAATACGTTGTATATTATAAGCTACATGGGCTGGATTCTAGAATAAAATTCGAGCGCGGAAGCAAATATTTATATGATTTTTTACAAAATAATGTCAGATTTTACCTATTTTTGAAATGGATATTTTTGTTAAAACATTCATAAACATGCTTTTGGACCTATACTATAAATAAAATATGACGAAAAATTATAAAATTCGGGCACGGAAGCTAATATTTATATGAATTTTTATAAAAATAAAGTCAGATTTTACCAATTTTTAATGAATACGTTGTATATTGTAAGCTACATGGGCTGAATTCTAAAATACCTACCACACTTGAAATAGCATTTTTCTTGTTGCTATGTTTTCTTTTAGTAAAAATATGATGAAAAATTATAAAATTCGGGCGCGGAAGCAAATATTTATATGATTTTTTACAAAAATAAAGCCAGATTTTACCTATTTTTAATGAATATGTTGTATATTGTAAGCTACATGGGCTGGATTCTAGAATACCTATCATCCTTGGAATAGCAATTTTCCTGTTGCAATGTGTTCTTTTACCTAAAGTATGATAAAAAATCATAAAATTCGAGCGCGGAAGCAAATATTTATATGATTTTTTACAAAAATAAAGTCAGATTTTACCTATTTTTGAAATGGATATTTTTGTTAAAACATTCATAAACATGCTTTTGGACCTATACTATAAATAAAATATGACGAAAAATTATAAAATTCGGGCACGGAAGCAAATATTTATATGATTTTTTACAAAAATAAATTCAGATTTTACCTATTTTTAATGAATACGTTGTATATTATAAGCTACATGGGCTGGATTCTAGAATACCTACCACACTTGAAATAGCAATTTTCTTATTGCAATGTTTTCTTTTAGTTAAAATATGATGAAAATTTATAAAATTCGGACGCGGAAGCAAATATTTATATGATTTTTTACAAAAATAAAGTCAGATTTTACCTATTTTTAAAATGGATATTTTTGTTAAAACATTTATAAACATGCTTTTGGACCTATACTATGGATAAAATATGATGATAAATTATGAAATTCGGGCGCGGAAGCAAATATTTACATGATTTTTTACAAAAATAAAGTCAGATTTTACCTATTTTTCATAAATACGGTGTATATTGTAAGCTACATGGGCTGGTTTCTAGAATACCTACCACAATTGAAATAGCTATTTTCATGTAGCAATGTTTTCTTTTAGCTAAAATATGATGAAAAATCATGAAATTCGAGCGCGGAAGCAAATATTTATATGAATTTTTTCAAAAATAAAGTCAGATTTTACCTATTTTTGAAATGGATATATTTGTTAAAACATTCATAAACATGCTTTTGGACCTATACTATGGATAAAATATGATGAAAAATTATAAAATTCGGGCGCGGAAGCATATATTTATATGATTTTTTACAAAAATAAAGTCAGATTTTAATTATTTTTAATGAATACGTTGTATATTGTAAGCTACATGGGCTGGATTCTAGAATACATACCACACTGGAATTAGCAATTTTCTTGTTGCAATGTTTTCTTTTAGCTAAAATATGATGAAAAATTATAAAATTCGGTCGCGGAAGCAGAAATTTATATGATTTTTTACAAAAATAAAGTCAGATTTTACCTATTTTTGATATGAATACTTTTGTTAAAACTTTCATAAACATGCTTTTGGACCTATACTATAGATAAAATTAGATGAAAAATTATAAAATTCGGGCGCGGAAGCAAATATTTATATAAGTTTTTACAAAAATTAAGTCAGATTTTACCTATTTTTGATGAATACGTTGTATATTGTAAGCTTCATTGCCTGGATTCTAGAATACCTACCACCCTTGAAATAGCAATTTTCCTATTGCAATGTTTTCTTTTACCTAAATTATGATGAAAAATCATAAAATTCGGGCGCGGATACAAATATTTATATGATTTTTTACAAAAAAAAAGTCAGATTTTACCTATTTTTGAGATGAATATTTTTGTTAAAACATTCATAAACATTCTTTTGTACTTATACTGTGGATAAAATATGATGAAAAATTATAAAATTCGGGCACGGAAGCAAACATTTATATAATTTTTTACAAAAATAAAGTCAGATTTTACCTATTTTAAATGAATACATTGCATATTGTAAGATTCAATGGCTGGATTCTAGAATACCACCACACTTGAAATAGCAATTTTCTTGTTGCAATGTTTTCTTTTAGCTAAAATATGATGAAAAACTATAAAATTCGGGCGCGGAAGCAAATATTTATATGATTTTTTTTCCAAAAATAAAGTCACATTTTACCAATTTTTTAATGGATACTTTTGTTAAAACATTCATAAACATGCTTTTGGACCTATACTATAGATAAAATATGATGAAAATTATAAAATTCGGGCGCGGAAGCAAATATTTATATAATTTTTTACAAAAATTAAGTCAGATTTTACCTATTTTTGATGAATACGTTGTATATTGTAAGCTTCATTGGCTGGATTCTAGAATACCTACCACACTTGAAATAGCAATTTTCCTGTTGCAATTTTTTCTTCAACCTAAATTATGATGAAAAATCATAAAATTCGGGCGCGGAAACAAATAGTTATATGATGTTTTACAAAAATAAAGTCAGATTTTTGAAATAAATATTTTTGTTAATACATTCATAAACATGCTTTTGGACTTATACTATGGATAAAATATAATAAAATTTATAAAATTTGGGCGCGGAAGCAAATATTTATATGATTTTTTACAAAAATAAAGTCAGATTTTACCTATTTTTAATGAATACGTTGTATATTGTAAGCTACATGGGCTGGATTCTAGAATACCTACCATCCTTGAAATAGCAATTTTCCTGTTGCAATGTTTTCTTTTACCTAATGTATGATGAAAAATCATAAAATTCGGGCGCGGAAGCAAATATTTATATGATTTTTTACAAAAATAATGTCAGATTTTACTTATTCTCGAAATGGATATTTTTGTTAAAACATTCATAAACATGCTTTTGGACCTATACTATGGAAAAAATATGATGAAAAATTATAAAATTCGGGCGCAGAAGCAAATATTTATATGATTTTTTACAAAAATAAAGTCAGATTTTACCTATTTTTCATGAATACGGTGTATATTGTAAGCTACATGGGCTGGTTTCTAGAATACCTACCACATTTGAAATAGCTATTTTCATGTAGCAATGATTTCTTTTAGCTAAAATATGAAAAAAATCATAAAATTCGGTCGCGGAAGCAGAAATTTATATGATTTTTTACAAAAATTAAGTCAGATTTTAACTATTTTTGATGAATACATTGCATATTGTAGGATTCATTGGCTGGATTCTAGAATACCACCACACTTGAAATAGCAATTTCCTTGTTGCAATGTTTTCTCTTAGATAAAATATGATGAAAAATTATAAAATTCGGTCGCGGAAGCAAAAATTATATGATTTTTTACAAAAATAAAGTCAGATTTTACCTATTTTTGATGAATACGTTGCATATTGTAAGCTTCATTGGCTGGATTCAGGAATACCACCACACTTGAAATAGCAATTTTCTTGTTGCAATGTTTTCTTTTAGCTAAAATATGATGAAAAATCATAAAATTCGAGCACGGAAGCAAATATTTATATGATTTTTTACAAAAATAAAGTCCGATTTTACCTATTTTTTAAATGGATACTTTTGTTAAAACACTCATAAACATGGTTTAGGACCTATACTATGAATAAAATATGATGAAAAATTATAAAATTCGGGCGCGGAAGCAAATATTTATATAATTTTTTACAAAAATTAAGTCAGGTTTTACCTATTTTTGATGAATACGTTGTATATTGTAAGCTTCATTGGCTGGATTCTAGAATACCTACCACACTTGAAATAGCAATTTTCTTGTTGCAATGTTTTCTTTTACCTAAATTATGATAAAAAATCATAAAATTCTGGCGCGGAATCAAATATTAATATGATTTTTTACAAGAAATAAAGTCAGATTTTACCTATTCTCGAAATGGATATTTTTGTTAAAACATTTATAAACATGGTTTTGGACCAATATTATGGATGAAATATGATGAAAATATTATAAAATTCGGGCGCGGAAGCAAATATTTTTATGATTTTTTACAAAAATAAAGTAAGATTTTACCTATTTTTGATGAATACGTTGTATAGTGTAAGCTACATTGGCTGGTTTCTAGAATACCTACAACAATTGAAATAGCAATTTTCTTGTAGCAATGTTTTCTTTTAGCTAAAATATGATGAAAAATCATAAAATTCGAGCGCGGAAGCAAATATTTATATGAATTTTTACAAAAACAATGTCAAATTTTACCTATTTTTGAAATGAATATTTTTGTTAAAACATTCATAAATATGCTTTTGGACCTATACTATGGATAAAATATGATGAAAAATTATGAAATTCGGGCGCGGAAGTAAATATTTATATGATTTTTTACAAAAATAAATTCAGATTTTACCTATTTTTAATGAATACGTTGTAAATTGTAAGCTACATGGGCTGGATTTTAGAATACCTACCACACTTAAAATAGCAATTTTCTTATTGCAATGTTTTCTTTTAGTTAAAATATGATGAAAAATCATAAAATCACGTATTCATCAAAAATAGGTAAAATCTGACTTTATTTCTGTAAAAAATTATATAAATATTTGCTTCCGCGCCCAAATTTTATAATTTTTCATTATATTTTATCCATAGTATAGGTCCAAAAGCATGTTTATGAACGTTTTAACAAAAATATCCATTTCAAAAATATGTAAAATCTGACTTTATTTTTGTAAAAAATCATATAAATATTTGCTTCCGCGCCCATATTTTATGATTTTTCATAATATTTTAGCTAAAAGAAAACATTGCAACAAGAAAATTGCTATTTCAAGTGAGTTAGGAATTCTAGAAATCAGCCCATGTAGCTTACAATATACAACGTATTCATCAAAAATAGGTAAAACCTGACTTTATTTTTGTAAATAATTATATAATATTTACTTTCGCGCCCGAATTTTATAATTTTCTTAATTTTTTATCCATATTATAGGTCCAAAAGCATGTTATGATTGTTTTAACAAAAATATCCCGTTCAAAAAAAGGTAAAATCTGACTTTATTTTTGTAAAAAATTATATAAATATTTGCTTCCGCGCCCGAATTTTATAATTTTTCATCATATTTTAGCTAAAAGAAAACATTGCAAAAAGAAAATTGCTATTTCAAATGTGTTATGTATTCCAGAAACCAGCCCATGTAGTTTACAATATACAACGTATTCATTAAATTGTTACCCGAAAATTAAATGTTTATTATCTGATTGGTACCAAGTTATGATCACTTTTGCATGGCCAATGCTAAAATTATCCATAGTATAGGTCCAAAAGCATGTTTATGTATGTTTTAACATAATTATCCATTTCAAGAATAGGTAAAAACTGACTTTATTTTTGTAAAAAATCATATAAATATTTGCTTCTGCTCCCTAATGTTATAATTTTTAATCATATTTTATCCATAGTATAGGTCCAAAAGCATGTTTATGAATATTTTAACAAAAATATTCATTTCAAGAATAGATAAAATCTGACTTTATTTTTGTAAAAAATCATAAAAATATTTGCTTCCGCGCCAGAATTTTATGATTTTTCATCGTAATTTAGGTAAAAGAAAACATTGCAACAAGAAAATTGCTATTTCAAGTGTGGTAGGTATTCTAGAATCCAGCCAATGAAGCTTACAATATACAACGTATTCATCAGAAATAGGTAAAATCTGACTTTATTTTTGTAAAAAATTATATAAATCTTTGCTTATGCGCCCGAATTTTATAATTTTTTATCATATTTTATCCACAGTATAGGTCCAAAAGCATGTTTATGAATGTTTTAACAAAAATATTCATTTTAAGAATAAGTAAAATCTGACTTTATTTTTGTAACAAATCATATAAATATTTGCTTCCGCGCCCGAATTTTATGAATTTTCATCATATTTTAGCTAAAAGAAAACATTGCAACAAGAAATTGCTATTTCAAGTGTGTTAGGTTATTCTAGTATCCAGCCCATGTAACTTACAATATATAACGTATTCATCAAAAATAGGTAAAATTTGACTTTTTTTGTAAAAAATCATATAAATATTTGCTTCCGCGTCCGAATTTTATAATTTTTTATCATATTTTATCCACAGTATAGGTCCAAAAGCATGTTTACGAATGTTTTAACAAAAATGTTCATTTCAAGAATAGGAAAATCTGACTTTATTTTTGTAAAAAATCATATAAATATTTGCTTCCGCGCCCGAATTTTAGGATTTTTCATCATAATTTAGGTAAAAGAAAACATTGCAACAAGAAAATTGCTATATCAAGTGTGGTAGGTATTCTACAATCCAGCCAATAAAGCTTACAATATACAACGTATTCATCAGAAATAGGTAAAATCAGACTTTTTATTTGTAAAAAATCATATAAATATTTACTTTCGCGCCCGAATTTTATAATTTTTCATCATATTTTATCCACAGTATAGATCCAAAAGCATGTTTATGAATGTTTTAACAAAAATATCCATTTCAAGAATAGGTAAAATCTGACTTTAATTTTGTAATAATCATAAAATATTTGCATCCGCGACCGAATTTTATGATTTTTCATCATAATTTAGGTAAAAGAAAACATTGCAACAAGAAAATTGCTATTTCAAGTGTGGTAGGTATTCTAGAATAAAGCCAATGAAGCTTACAATATACAACGTATTCATCAAAAATAGTTAAAATCTGACTTTATTTTTGTAAAAAATTATATAAATATTTGCTTCCGCGCCCGAATTTTATAATTTTTCATCATATTTTATCCATAGAATAGGTCCAAAAGCATGTTTATGAATGTTTTAACAAAAATATCTATTTCAAAAACAGGTAAAATCTGACTTTATTTTTGTAAAAAATCATATAAATATTTGCTTCCGCGCCCAAATTTTATGAATTTTTATCATATTTTAGCTAAAAGAAAACATTGCAACAAGAAAGTTGCTATTTCAAGTATGGTAGGTATTCTATAATCCAGCCCAAGTAGCTTACAATATACAACGTATTCATCAAGAATAGGTAAAATCTGAATTTATTTTTGTAAAAAATGATATAAATATTTGCTTCCGCGCCCGAATTTTATAAATTTTTATCATATTTTAGCTAAAAGAAAACATTGCAACAAGAAAATTGCTATTTCAAGTGTGGTAGGTATTCTAAAATCTAGCCAATGAAACTTACTATATACAACGTATTCATCAAAAATAGGTAAAATCTGACTTTATTTTTGTAAAAAATTATATAAATATTTGCTTCCGCGCCCGTATTTTCTAATTTTTCATCATATTTTATCCATAGTATAGGTCCAAATGCATATTTATGAATGTTTTAACAAAAATATCCATTTCAAAAATAGGTAAAATCTGACTTTATTTTTGTACGCGCTATCTCAGAGTGCTTCCGCGCCCGAATTTCATAATTTTTCATCATATTTCAGCTAAAAGAAAACATTGAAACAAGAATATTGCTATTTCAATTGTGGTAGGTATTCTAGAATCCAGCCAATTAAGCTTACAATATACAACGTATTCATCAAAAATAGGTAAAATCTGACTTTATTTTTGTGAAAAATCATATAAATATTTGCTTCCGCGCCCGAATTTTATAATTTTTTCATCATATTTTATCCATAGTATAGGTCCAAAAGCGTGTTTATGAATGCTTTAACAAAAATATCCATTTCAAAAATAGGTAAAATCTGACTTTATTTTTGTAAAAAATCATATAAATATTAGCTTCCGTGCCCGAATTTTATGATTTTTCATCATATTTTAGCTAAAAGAAAACATTGCAACAAGAAAATTGCTATTTCAAGTGTGGTAGGTATTCTTAAATCCAGCCAATGAAGCTTACTATATACAACGTATTCATCAAAAATAGGTAAAATCTGACTTTATTTTTGTAAAAAATCATATAAATATTTGCTTCCGCGCCCGAATTTTATAATTTTTCAACATATTTTATCCATAGTATAGATCTAGAAGCATGTTATGAATGTTTTAACAAAAATTTCAATTTGAAAAATAGGTAAAATCTGACTTTAAATTTTGTAAAAGATCATATAAATATTTGCTTCCGCGCCCGAATTTTATGATTTTTCATCATATTTTAGCTAAAAGAAAACATTGCAACAAGAAAATTGCTACTTCAAGTGTGTTAGGTATTCTAGAATCCAGCCCATGTAGCTTACAATATACAACATATTTATCAAAAATAGGTAAAATCTGACTTTTTTTTTGTAAAAAATCATAAATATTTGCTTCCGCGCCCGAATTTTATAATTTTTCATCATATTTTATCCACAGTATAGGTCCAAAAGCATGTTATGAATGTTTTAACAAAAATTTCAATTTGAAAAATAGGTAAAATCTGACTTTAAATTTTGTAAAAGATCATATAAATATTTGCTTCCGCGCCCGAATTTTATGATTTTTCATCATATTTTAGCTAAAAGAAAACATTGCAACAAGAAAATTGCTACTTCAAGTGTGTTAGGTATTCTAGAATCCAGCCCATGTAGCTTACAATATACAACATATTTATAAAAAATAGGTAAAATCTGACTTTTTTTTTGTAAAAAAATCATAAATATTTGCTTCCGCGCCCGAATTTTATAATTTTTCATCATATTTTATCCACAGTATAGGTCCAAAAGCATGTTTATGAATGTTTTAACAAAAATATCCATTTCAAAAATAGGTAAAATATGACTTTATTTTTGTAAAAAAATCATATAAATATTTGCTTCCGCGCCCGAATTTTATAAATTTTCATCACATTTTATCCACAGTATAGGTCCAAAAGCATGTTTATGAATGTTTTAACAAAAATATCCATTTGAAGAATAGGTAAAATCTGACTTTATTTTTGTGAAAAATCATATAAATATTTGCTTTCGCGCCCGAATTTTATTATTTTTCATTATAATTTAGGTAAAAGAAAACATTGCAACAAGAAAATTGCTATTTCAAGTGTGGTAGGTATTCTAGAATCCAGCCTTGTAGCTTACAATATACAACGTAATCATCAAAAATAGGTCAAATCTGACTTTATTTTAGTTACAAATCATATAAATATTTGCTTCCGCGCCCGAATTTTATGATTTTTCATCATATTTTAGATAAAAGAAAACATTGCAACAAGAAAATTGATATTTCAAGTGTGGTACATATTCTAGAATCCAGCCCATGTAGCTAACAATATACAATGTATTCATTAAAATGACACCCGAAAGTTAAATGTTTATTATCTGATTGGTACCAAGTTTTGGTCACTTTTGCAAGTCCAATGCTAAAATTATCCATAGTATAGGTCCAAAAGCATGTTTATGAATGTTTTAACAAAAATATCCATTTCAAGAATAGGTAAAATCTGACTTTATTTTTGTAAAAAATCATATAAATATTTGCTTCCGCGCCCAAATTTTATGAATTTTCATCATATTTTAGCTAAAAGAAAACATTGCAACAAGAAAATTGCTATTTCAAGTGTGGTAGGTATTCTATAATCCAGCCCATGTAGCTTATAATATACAACGTATTCATCAAGAATAGGTAAAATCTGACATTATTTTTGTAAAAAATGATATAAATATTTGCTTCCGCGCCCGAATTTTATAAATTTTTATTATATATTAGCTAAAAGAAAACATTGCAACAAGAAAATTGCTATTTCAAGTGTGGTAGGTATTCTATAATCCAGACCATGTAGCTTACAATATACAACGTATTCATCAAGAATTGGTAAAATCTGACTTTATTTTTTAAAAAATGATATAAATATTTGCTTCCGCGCCCCGAATTTTCTAAATTTTTATCATATTTTAGCTAAAAGAAAACATCGCAACAAGATAACTGCTATTTCAATTGTGGTAAGTATTCTAGAATCCAGCCAATGAAGCTTACAAAATACAACGTATTCATCAAAAATAGGTAAAGTCTGACTTTATTTTTGTAAAAAATTATATAAATATTTGCTTCCGCGCTCGAATTTTATAATTTTTCATCATATTTTATCCATAGTATAGGTCCAAAAGCATGTTTATGAATGTTTTAACAAAAATATCCATTTCAAAAATAGGTAAAATCTGACATATTTTTTGTAAAAAATCATATAAATATTTGCTTCCGCGCCCGTAGTTTATGATTTTTCA
Organism: Stenolophus ochropezus; assembly: GCA_035578165.1. Classification (NCBI taxonomy): domain Eukaryota; kingdom Metazoa; phylum Arthropoda; class Insecta; order Coleoptera; family Carabidae; genus Stenolophus; species Stenolophus ochropezus. The sequence continues at coordinate 23,228 of JAQOWZ010000442.1, forward strand.
TCATAATTTAGGTAAAAGAAAACATTGCAACAAGAAAATTGCTATTTCAAGTGTGGTAGGTATTCTATAATCCAGCCCATGTAGCTTACAATATACAACGTATTCATCAAGAATAGCTAAAATCTGACTTTATTTTTGTAAAAAATCATATAAATATTTGCTTCCGCGCCCGAATTTTATGAATTTTCATCATATTTTAGCTAAAAGAAAACATTGCAACAAGAAAATTGCTATTTCAAGTGTGGTAGGTATTCTATAATCCAGCCCATGTAGCTTACAATATACAACATATTCATTAAGAATAGGTAAAATCTGACATTATTTTTGTAAAAAATGATATAAATATTTGCTTCCGCGCCCGAATTTTATAAATATTTATTATATATTAGCTAAAAGAAAACATTGCAACAAGAAAATTGCTATTTCAAGTGTGGTAGGTTTTCTATAATCCAGCCCATGTAGCTTACAATATACAACGTATTCATCAAGAATTGGTAAAATCTGACTTTATTTTTTAAAAAAATGATATAAATATTTGCTTCCGCGCCCGAATTTTCTAAATTTTTATCATATTTTAGCTAAAAGAAAACATCGCAACAAGATAATTGCTATTTCAATTGTGGTAAGTATTCTAGAATCCAGCCAATGAAGCTTACAATATACAACGTATTCATCAAAAATAGGTAAAGTCTGACTTTATTTTTGTAAAAAATTATATAAATATTTGCTTCCGCGCTCGAATTCTATAATTTTTCATCATATTTTATCCATAGTATAGGTCCAAAAGCATGTTTATGAATGTTTTAACAAAAATATCCATTTCAAAAATAGGTAAAATCTGACATATTTTTTGTAAAAAATCATATAAATATTTGCTTCCGCGCCCGTAGTTTATGATTTTTCATCATAATTTAGGTAAAAGAAAACATTGCAACAAGAAAATTGCTATTTCAAGTGTGGTAGGTATTCTATAATCCAGCCCATGTAGCTTACAATATACAACGTATTCATCAAGAATAGGTAAAATCTGACTTTATTTTTGTAAAAAATGATATAAATATTTACTTCCGCACCCGAATTTTATAAATTTTTTATCATATTTTCGCTAAAAGAAAACATTGCAACAAGAAAATTGCTATTTCAAGTGTGGTAGGTATTCTAGAATCCAGCCAATGAAGCTTAGAATATACAACGTATTCATCAAAAATAAGTAAAATCTGACTTAATTTTGTAAAAATTTATATAAATATTTGCTTCCGCGCCCGAATTTTATAATTTTTTATCATATTTTATCCACAGTATAGGTCCAAAAGCATATTTATGAATGTTTTAACAAAAATATCCATTTCAAAAATAGGTAAAATTTGACTTTATTTTTGTAAAAAAATTGTAAAAAATCATATAAATATTTGCTTCCGCGCTCGAAATTTATAATTTTTCATCATGTTTTATCCACAGTATAGGTCCAAAAGCATGTTTATGAATGTTTTACCAAAAATATCCATTTTAAGAATAGGTAAAATCTGACTTTATTTTTTGTAACAAATAATATAAATATTTGCTTCCGCGCCCGAATTTTATGATTTTTCATCATATTTTATCTAAAAGAAAACATTGCAACAAGAAAATTTTTATTTCAAGTGTGGTAGGTTTTCCGGAATCCAGCCCAGGTAGCTAACAATATACAACGTATTCATTAATATGACACCCGAAAATTAATAGTATATTATTTAACAAGCATAATATGTAGGCTATATTACACGAGGATGTAATTAAAAATACGAGCGGCAGCGAGTATTTTTAATCATCCGCGTGTAATGTAGCCATATTATGCGAGTCAAATACTATACTTTATCTACAACTATCAGGCATATAAAAAATCTGATATTATTTGTTAAATATTCAGTTAGGTGTGAGTAGTTCATACATAGCTCAACAGATGGCGCCACAGTAGCCTTAAATGTCAAAATAACTTTTTAAATTGTATTTATTATACTTTTATAAGCATATATATTGATATTTATAATAAAAAATGTGTTATTAATAAATTAACAGTTTAATAAAATATTATGTGTTAAATTATATGCCCTATTTATTACAGAAAAGTGTAGCGTGTATAATGACATTTCATATTACACTTGTGTAATATGAGTAGTATATTATATGTAGTATCACACGTATAATGTACATATATTTCAATAGTTGTAGATAAATGTTTATTATCTGATTGGTACCAAGTTATGCTCACTTTTGCATGTCCAATTCTAAAATTATCCATAGTATAGGTCCAAAAGCATGTATATGAATGTTTTAACAAAACTATCCATTTCAAGAATAGGTAAAAATCTGACTTTATTTTTGTAAAGAATCATGTAAATATTTGCTTCCGCGCCCAAATTTTATGAATTTTTATCATAATTTAGCTAAAAGAAAACATTGCAACAAGAAAATTGCTATTTCAAGTGTGTTAGGTATTGTAGAATCCAGCCCATGTAGCTTACAATAAACTACGTATTCATAAAAAATTGGTAAAATCTGACTTTTTTTTTGGAAAAAAATTATATAAATATTTGCTTCCGCGCCCGAATTTTATAATTTTTCATCATATTTTATCCACAGTATAGGTCAAAAAGCATGTTTATGAATGTTTTATCAAAAACACCCATTTCAAGAATAGGTAAAATCTGACTTTATTTTTGTAAAAAATCATATAAATATTTGCTTCCGTGCCCGAATTTTATAAATTTTCATCACATTTTATCCACAGTATAGGTCCAAAAGCATGTTTATGAATGTTTTAACAAAAATATCCATTTGAAGAATAGGTAAAATCTGACTTTATTTTTGTATAAAATCATATAAATATTTGCTTTCGCGCCCTAATTTTATTATTTTTCATCATAATTTAGGTAAAAGAAAACATTGCAACAAGAAAATTGCTATTTCAAGTGTGGTAGGTATTCTAGAATCCAGCCTTGTAGCTTACAATATACAACGTAATCATCAAAAATAGGTCAAATCTGACTTCATTTTTGTAACAAATCATATAAATATTTGCTTCCGCGCCCGAATTTTATGATTTTTCATCATATTTTAGCTAAAAGAAAACATTGCAACAAGAAAATTGATATTTGAAGTGTGGTAGGTATTCTAGATTCCAGCACATGTAGCTAACAATATACAACGTATTTATTAAAATTACACCCGAAAATTAAATGTTTATTATCTGATTGGTACCAAGTTTTGGTCACTTTTGCAAGTCCAATGCTAAAATAGTATAGGTCCACAAGCATGTTTATGAATGTTTTAACAAAAAATATCCATTTCAAAAATAGGTAAAATCTGACTTTATTTTTGTAAAAAATCATTTAAATATTTGCTTCCGCGCCCAAATTTTATGAATTTTTATCATATTTTAGCTAAAAGAAAACATTGCAACAAAACAATTGCTATTTCAAGTATGGTAGGTATTCTATAATCCAGACCATGTAGCTTACTATATACAACGTATTCATCAAAAATAGGTAAAATCTGACTTTATTTTTGTAAAAAATCATATAAATATTTGCTGCCGCGCCCGAATTTTATAATTTTTCAACATATTTTATCCATAGTATAGATCTAGAAGCATGTTATGAATGTTTTAACAAAAATTTCAATTTGAAAAATAGGTAAAATCTGACTTTAAATTTTGTAAAAGATCATATAAATATTTGCTTCCGCGCCCGAATTTTATGATTTTTCATCATATTTTAGCTAAAAGAAAACATTGCAACAAGAAAATTGCTACTTCAAGTGTGTTAGGTATTCTAGAATCCAGCCCATGTAGCTTACAATATACAACGTATTTATCAAAAATAGGTAAAATCTGACTTTTTTTTTGTAAAAAATCATAAATATTTGCTTCCGCGCCCGAATTTTATAATTTTTCATCATATTTTATCCACAGTATAGGTCCAAAAGCATGTTTATGAATGTTTTAACAAAAATATCCATTTCAAAAATAGGTAAAATATGACCTTATTTTTGTAAAAAATCATATAAATATTTGCTTCCGCGCCCGAATTTTATAAATTTTCATCACATTTTATCCACAGTATAGGTCCAAAAGCATGTTTATGAATGTTTTAACAAAAATATCCATTTGAAGAATAGGTAAAATCTGACTTTATTTTGTAAAAAATCATATAAATATTTGCTTTCGCGCCCGAATTTTATTATTTTTCATTATAATTTAGGTAAAAGAAAACATTGCAAAAAGAACATTGCTATTTCAAGTGTGGTAGGTATTCTAGAATCCAGCCTTGTAGCTTACAATATACAACGTAATCATCAAAAATAGGTCAAATCTGACTTTATTTTTGTTACAAATCATATAAATATTTGCTTCCGCGCTCGAATTTTATGATTTTTTATCATATTTTAGCTAAAAGAAAACATTGCAACAAGAAAATTGATATTTCAAGTGTGGTACATATTCTAGAATCCAGCCCATGTAGCTAACAATATACAATGTATTCATTAAACGCGCTATCTCAGAGTAAATGTTTATTATCTGATTGGTACCTAGTTTTGGTCACTTTTGCAAGTCCAATGCTAAAATTATCCATAGTATAGGTCCAAAAGCATGTTTATGAATGTTTTAACAAAAATATCCATTTCAAGAATAGGTAAAATCTGACTTTATTTTTGTAAAAAATCATATAAATATTTGCTTCCGCGCCCAAATTTTATGAATTTTTATCATATTTTAGCTAAAAGAAAACATTGCAACAAGAAAATTGCTATTTCAAGTGTGGTAGGTATTCTATAATACAGCCCATGTAGCTTACAATATACAACGTATTTATCAAGAATAGGTAAAATCTGACTTTATTTTTGTAAAAAATGATATAAATATTTGCTTCGCGCCCGAATTTTATAAATTTTTATCATATTTTAGCTAAAAAAACATTGCAACAAGAAAATTGCTATTTCAAGTGTGGTAGGTATTCTTAAATCCAGCCAATGAAGCTTACTATATACAACGTATTCATCAAAAATAGGTAAAATCTGACTTTATTTTTGTAAAAAATCATATAAATATTTGCTTCCGCGCCCGAATTTTATGATTTTTCATCATATTATAGCTAAAAGAAAACATTGCAACAAGAAAATTGCTATTTCAAGTGTTGTAGGTATTCTAGAATCCAGCCCATGTAGCTTACAATATACAACGTATTCATCAAAAATAGGTAAAATCTGACTTTATTTTTGTGAAAAATCATATAAATATTTGCTTCCGCGCCCGAATTTTATAATTTTTCATCATATTTTATCCATAGTATAGGTCCAAAAGCGTGTTTATGAATGCTTTAACAAAAATATCCATTTCAAAAATAGGTAAAATCTGACTTTATTTTTGTAAAAAATCATATAAATATTAGCTTCCGTGCACGAATTTTATGATTTTTCATCATATTTTAGCTAAAAGAAAACATTGCAACAACAAAATTGCTATTTCAAGTGTGTTAGGAATTGTAGAATCCAGCTTATGTAGCTTACAATATACTACTTATTCATAAAAAATAGGTAAAATCTGACTTTTTTTTTGTAAAAAATCATATAAATATTTGCTTCCGCGCCCGAATTTTATAATTTTTTATCATATTTTATCCACAGTATAGGTCCAAAAGCATGTTTATGAATGTTTTAACAAAAATATCCATTTCAAGAATAGGTAAAATCTGACTTTATTTTTGTAAAAAATCATATAAATATTTGCTTCCGCGCCCGAATTTTATGAATTTTCGTCATATTTTAGCTAAAAGAAAACATTGCAACAAGAAAATTGCTATTTCAAGTGTGGTAGGTATTCTTAAATCCAGCCAATGAAGCTTACTATATACAACGTATTCATCAAAAATAGGTAAAATCTGACTTTATTTTTGTAAAAAATCATATAAATATTTGCTTCCGCGCCCGAATTTTATAATTTTTCAACATATTTTATCCATAGTATAGATCTAGAAGCATGTTATGAATGTTTTAACAAAAATTTCAATTTGAAAAATAGGTAAAATCTGACTTTAAATTTTGTAAAAGATCATATAAATATTTGCTTCCGCGCCCGAATTTTATGATTTTTCATCATATTTTAGCTAAAAGAAAACATTGCAACAAGAAAATTGCTACTTCAAGTGTGTTAGGTATTCTAGAATCCAGCCCATGTAGCTTACAATATACAACATATTTATCAAAAATAGGTAAAATCTGACTTTTTTTTTGTAAAAAATCATAAATATTTGCTTCCGCGCCCGAATTTTATAATTTTTCATCATATTTTATCCACAGTATAGGTCCAAAAGCATGTTATGAATGTTTTAACAAAAATTTCAATTTGAAAAATAGGTAAAATCTGACTTTAAATTTTGTAAAAGATCATATAAATATTTGCTTCCGCGCCCGAATTTTATGATTTTTCATCATATTTTAGCCAAAAGAAAACATTGCAACAAGAAAATTGCTACTTCAAGTGTGTTAGGTATTCTAGAATCCAGCCCATGTAGCTTACAATATACAACATATTTATCAAAAATAGGTAAAATCTGACTTTTTTTTTTGTAAAAGATCATAAATATTTGCTTCCGCGCCCGAATTTTATAATTTTTCATCATATTTTATCCACAGTATAGGTCCAAAAGCATGTTTATGAATGTTTTAACAAAAAATATCCATTTCAAAAATAGGTAAAATATGACTTTATTTTTGTAAAAAATCATATAAATATTTGCTTCCGCGCCCGAATTTTATAAATTTTCATCACATTTTATCCACAGTATAGGTCCAAAAGCATGTTTATGAATGTTTTAACAAAAATATCCATTTCAAGAATAGGTAAAATCTGACTTTATTTTTGTAAAAAATCATATAAATATTTGCTTCCGCGCCCAAATTTTATGAATTTTTATCATATTTTAGCTAAAAGAAAACATTGCAACAAGAAAATTGCTATTTCAAGTGTGGTAGGTATTCTATAATACAGCCCATGTAGCTTACAATATACAACGTATTTATCAAGAATAGGTAAAATCTGACTTTATTTTTGTAAAAATTGATATAAATATTTGCTTCCGCGCCCGAATTTTATAAATTTTTATCATATTTTAGCTAAAAAAACATTGCAACAAGAAAATTGCTATTTCAAGTGTGGTAGGTATTCTTAAATCCAGCCAATGAAGCTTACTATATACAACGTATTCATCAAAAATAGGTAAAATCTGACTTTATTTTTGTAAAAAAATCATATAAATATTTGCTTCCGCGCCCGAATTTTATGATTTTTCATCATATTATTGCTAAAAGAAAACATTGCAACAAGAAAATTGCTATTTCAAGTGTGGTAGGTATTCTAGAATCCAGCCCATGTAGATTACAATATACAACGTATTCATCAAAAATAGGTAAAATCTGACTTTATTTTTGTGAAAAATCATATAAATATTTGCTTCCGCGCCCGAATTTTATAATTTTTCATCATATTTTATCCATAGTATAGGTCCAAAAGCGTGTTTATGAATGCTTTAACAAAAATATCCATTTCAAAAATAGGTAAAATCTGACTTTATTTTTGTAAAAAATCATATAAATATTAGCTTCCGTGCCCGAATTTTATGATTTTTCATCATATTTTAGCTAAAAGAAAACATTGCAACAACAAAATTGCTATTTCAAGTGTGTTAGGAATTGTAGAATCCAGCCCATGTAGCTTACAATATACTACTTATTCATAAAAAATAGGTAAAATCTGACTTTTTTTTTGTAAAAAATCATATAAATATTTGCTTCCGCGCCCGAATTTTATAATTTTTTATCATATACGCGCTATCTCAGAGTTCCAAAAGCATGTTTATGAATGTTTTAACAAAAATATCCATTTCAAGAATAGGTAAAATCTGACTTTATTTTTGTAAAAAATCATATAAATATTTGCTTCCGCTCCCAAATTTTATGAATTTTCATCATATTTTAGCTAAAAGAAAACATTGCAACAAGAAAATTGCTATTTCAAGTGTGGTAGGTATTCTATAATCCAGCCCATGTAGCTTATAATATACAACGTATTCATCAAGAATAGGTAAAATCTGACATTATTTTTGTAAAAAATGATATAAATATTTGCTTCCGCGCCCGAATTTTATAAATTTTTATTATATATTAGCTAAAAGAAAACATTGCAACAAGAAAATTGCTATTTCAAGTGTGGTAGGTATTCTATAATCCAGACCATGTAGCTTACAATATACAACGTATTCATCAAGAATTGGTAAAATCTGACTTTATTTTTTAAAAAATGATATAAATATTTGCTTCCGCGCCCGAATTTTCTAAATTTTTATCATATTTTAGCTAAAAGAAAACATCGCAACAAGATAACTGCTATTTCAATTGTGGTAAGTATTCTAGAATCCAGCCAATGAAGCTTACAAAATACAACGAACTCATCAAAAATAGGTAAAGTCCTGACTTTATTTTTGTAAAAAATTATATAAATATTTGCTTCCGCGCTCGAATTTTATAATTTTTCATCATATTTTATCCATAGTATAGGTCCAAAAGCATGTTTATGAATGTTTTAACAAAAATATCCATTTCAAAAATAGGTAAAATCTGACATATTTTTTGTAAAAAATCATATAAATATTTGCTTCCGCGCCCGTAGTTTATGATTTTTCATCATAATTTAGGTAAAAGAAAACATTGCAACAAGAAAATTGCTATTTCAAATGTGGTAGGTATTCTATAATCCAGCCCATGTAGCTTACAATATACAACGTATTAATCAAGAATAGCTAAAATCTGACTTTATTTTTGTAAAAAATCATATAAATATTTGCTTCCGCGCCCGAATTTTATGAATTTTCATCATATTTTAGCTAAAAGAAAACATTGCAACAAGAAAATTGCTATTTCAAGTGTGGTAGGTATTCTATAATCCAGCCCATGTAGCTTACAATATACAACATATTCATTAAGAATAGGTAAAATCTGACATTATTTTTGTAAAAAATGATATAAATATTTGCTTCCGCGCCCGAATTTTATAAATATTTATTATATATTAGCTAAAAGAAAACATTGCAACAAGAAAATTGCTATTTCAATTGTGGTAAGTATTCTAGAATCCAGCCAATGAAGCTTACAATATACAACGTATTCATCAAAAATAGGTAAAGTCTGACTTTATTTTTGTAAAAAATTATATAAATATTTGCTTCCGCGCTCGAATTCTATAATTTTTCATCATATTTTATCCATAGTATAGGTCCAAAAGCATGTTTATGAATGTTTTAACAAAAATATCCATTTCAAAAATAGGTAAAATCTGACATATTTTTTGTAAAAAATCATATAAATATTTGCTTCCGCGCCCGTAGTTTATGATTTTTCATCATAATTTAGGTAAAAGAAAACATTGCAACAAGAAAATTGCTATTTCAAGTGTGGTAGGTATTCTATAATCCAGCCCATGTAGCTTACAATATACAACGTATTCATCAAGAATAGGTAAAATCTGACTTTATTTTTGTAAAAAATGATATAAATATTTACTTCCGCACCCGAATTTTATAAATTTTTATCATATTTTCGCTAAAAGAAAACATTGCAACAAGAAAATTGCTATTTCAAGTGTGGTAGGTATTCTAGAATCCAGCCAATGAAGCTTAGAATATACAACGTATTCATCAAAAATAAGTAAAATCTGACTTAATTTTTGTAAAAATTTATATAAATATTTGCTTCCGCGCCCGAATTTTATAATTTTTTATCATATTTTATCCACAGTATAGGTCCAAATGCATATTTATGAATGTTTTAACAAAAATATCCATTTCAAAAATAGGTAAAATTTGACTTTATTTTTGTAAAAAAATTGTAAAAAATCATATAAATATTTGCTTCCGCGCCCGAAATTTATAATTTTTCATCATGTTTTATCCACAGTATAGGTCCAAAAGCATGTTTATGAATGTTTTACCAAAAATATCCATTTTAAGAATAGGTAAAATCTGACTTTATTTTTGTAACAAATAATATAAATATTTGCTTCCGCGCCCGAATTTTATGATTTTTCATCATATTTTATCTAAAAGAAAACATTGCAACAAGAAAATTTTTATTTCAAGTGTGGTAGGTTTTCCGGAATCCAGCCCAGGTAGCTAACAATATACAACGTATTCATTAATATGACACCCGAAAATTAATAGTATATTATTTAACAAGCATAATATGTAGGCTATATTACACGAGGATGTAATTAAAAATACGAGCGGCAGCGAGTATTTTTAATCATCCGCGTGTAATGTAGCCATATTATGCGAGTCAAATACTATACTTTATCTACAACTATCAGGCATATAAAAAATCTGATATTATTTGTTAAATATTCAGTTAGGTGTGAGTAGTTCATACATAGCTCAACAGATGGCGCCACAGTAGCCTTAAATGTCAAAATAACTTTTTAAATTGTATTTATTATACTTTTATAAGCATATATATTGATATTTATAATAAAAAATGTGTTATTAATAAATTAACAGTTTAATAAAATATTATGTGTTAAATTATATGCCCTATTTATTACAGAAAAGTGTAGCGTGTATAATGACATTTCATATTACACTTGTGTAATATGAGTAGTATATTATATGTAGTATCACACGTATAATGTACATATATTTCAATAGTTGTAGATAAATGTTTATTATCTGATTGGTACCAAGTTATGCTCACTTTTGCATGTCCAATTCTAAAATTATCCATAGTATAGGTCCAAAAGCATGTATATGAATGTTTTAACAAAACTATCCATTTCAAGAATAGGTAAAATCTGACTTTATTTTTGTAAAGAATCATGTAAATATTTGCTTCCGCGCCCGAATTTTATGAATTTTCATCATATATTAGCAAAAAGAAAACATTGCAACAAGAAAATTGCTATTTCAAGTGTGGTAGGTATGCTAAAATCCGGCCAATGAAGCTTACAATATACAACGTATTCATCAAAAATAGGTAAAATCTGACTTTATTTTTGTAAAAAATCATATAAATATTTGCTTCCGCGCCAGAATTTTATAATTTTTCATCATATTTTATCCATACTATAGGTCCAAAAGCATGTTATGAATGTTTTAACAAAAATATCCATTTCAAAAATAGGTAAAATCTGACTTTATTTTTGTAAAAAATCATATTAATATTTGCTTCCGCGCTCGAATTTTATGATTATTCATCAAATTTTAGCTAAAAGAAAACATTGCAACAAGAAAATTACTATTTTAAGTGTGTTAGGTATTATAGAATCCAGCCCATGTAGCTTACAATATACAACGTATTCATCAAAAATAGGTAAAATCTGACTTTTTTTTTGTAAAAAATCATGTAAATATTTGCTTCCGCGCCCGAATTTTATGATTTTTCATCATATTTTGGCTAAAAGAAAACATTGCAACAAGAAAATTTATATTTCAAGTGAGGTAGGTATTCCGGAATTCAGCCAATGTAGCTAACAATATACAACGTATTTATTAAAATGACACCCGAAAATTAAATGTTTATTATCTGATTGGTACCAAGTTATGCTCACTTTTGCATGTCCAATGCTAAAATTATCCATAGTATAGGTCGAAAAGCATGTTTATGAATGTTTTAAAAAATATATCCATTTCAAGAATAGGTAAAATCTGACTTTATTTTTGTAAAAAATGATATAAATATTTGCTTCCGCGCCCGAATTTTATAATTTTTTATCATATTTTAACTAAAAGAAAACATTGCAACAAGAAAATTGCTATTTCAAGTGTGTTAGGTATTTTAGAATCCAGCCCATGTAGCTAACAATATACAACGTATTCATTAATATGACACCCGAAAAATAAATGTTTATTATCTGATTGGTACCAAGTTATGGTCACTTTTGCATGTCCAATTCTAAAATTATCCATAGTATAGGTCCAAAAGCATGTATATGAATGTTTTAACAAAACTATCCATTTCAAGAATAGGTAAAAACTGACTTTATTTTTGTAAAGAATCATATAAATATTTGCTTCCGCGCCCGAATTTTATGAATTTTCATCATATATTAGCAAAAAGAAAACATTGCAACAAGAAAATTGCTATTTCAAGTGTGGTAGGTATTCTAAAATCCGGCCAATGAAGCTTACAATATACAACGTATTCATCAAAAATAGGTAAAATCTGACTTTATTTTTGTAAAAAATCATATAAATATTTGCTTCCGCGCCAGAATTTTATAATTTTTCATCATATTTTATCCATAGTATAGGTCCAAAAGCATGTTATGAATGTTTTAACAAAAATATCCATTTCAAAAATAGGTAAAATCTGATTTTATTTTTGTAAAAAATCATATTAATATTTGCTTCCGCGCTCGAATTTTATGATTATTCATCAAATTTTAGCTAAAAGAAAACATTGCAACAAGAAAATTACTATTTCAAGTGTGTTATTTATTATAGAATCCAGCCCATGTAGCTTACAATATACAACATATTCATCAGAAACAGGTAAAATCTGACTTTTTTTTTTGTAAAAAATCATATAAATATTTGCTTCCGCGCCCGAATTTTATAATTTTTTATCATATTTTATCCACAGTATAGGTCCAAAAGCATATTTATGAATGTTTTAACAAAAATATCCATTTCAAAAATAGGTAAAATTTGACTTTATTTTTGTAAAAAAATTGTAAAAAATCATATAAATATTTGCTTCCGCGCTCGAAATTTATAATTTTTCATCATGTTTTATCCACAGTATAGGTCCAAAAGCATGTTTATGAATGTTTTACCAAAAATATCCATTTTAAGAATAGGTAAAATCTGACTTTATTTTTGTAACAAATAATATAAATATTTGCTTCCGCGCCCGAATTTTATGATTTTTCATCATATTTTATCTAAAAGAAAACATTGCAACAAGAAAATTTTTATTTCAAGTGTGGTAGGTATTCCGGAATCCAGCCCAGGTAGCTAACAATATACAACGTATTCATTAATATGACACCCGAAAATTAATAGTATATTATTTAACAAGCATAATATGTAGGCTATATTACACGAGGATGTAATTAAAAATACGAGCGGTAGCGAGTATTTTTAATCATCCGCGTGTAATGTAGCCATATTATGCGAGTCAAATACTATACTTTATCTACAACTATCAGGCATATAAAAAATCTGATATTATTTGTTAAATATTCAGTTAGGTGTGAGTAGTTCATACATAGCTCAACAGATGGCGCCACAGTAGCCTTAAATGTCAAAATAACTTTTTAAATTGTATTTATTATACTTTTATAAGCATATATATTGATATTTATAATAAAAAATGTGTTATTAATAAATTAACAGTTTAATAAAATATTATGTGTTAAATTATATGCCCTATTTATTACAGAAAAGTGTAGCGTGTATAATGACATTTCATATTACACTTGTGTAATATGAGTAGTATATTATATGTAGTATCACACGTATAATGTACATATATTTCAATAGTTGTAGATAAATGTTTATTATCTGATTGGTACCAAGTTATGCTCACTTTTGCATGTCCAATTCTAAAATTATCCATAGTATAGGTCCAAAAGCATGTATATGAATGTTTTAACAAAACTATCCATTTCAAGAATAGGTAAAATCTGACTTTATTTTTGTAAAGAATCATGTAAATATTTGCTTCCGCGCCCGAATTTTATGAATTTTCATCATATATTAGCAAAAAGAAAACATTGCAACAAGAAAATTGCTATTTCAAGTGTGGTAGGTATGCTAAAATCCGGCCAATGAAGCTTACAATATACAACGTATTCATCAAAAATAGGTAAAATCTGACTTTATTTTTGTAAAAAATCATATAAATATTTGCTTCCGCGCCAGAATTTTATAATTTTTCATCATATTTTATCCATAGTATAGGTCCAAAAGCATGTTATGAATGTTTTAACAAAAATATCCATTTCAAAAATAGGTAAAATCTGACTTTATTTTTGTAAAAAATCATATTAATATTTGCTTCCGCGCTCGAATTTTATGATTATTCATCAAATTTTAGCTAAAAGAAAACATTGCAACAAGAAAATTACTATTTTAAGTGTGTTAGGTATTATAGAATCCAGCCCATGTAGCTTACAATATACAACGTATTCATCAAAAATAGGTAAAATCTGACTTTTTTTTTGTAAAAAATCATGTAAATATTTGCTTCCGCGCCCCGAATTTTATGATTTTTCATCATATTTTAGCTAAAAGAAAACATTGCAACAAGAAAATTTATATTTCAAGTGAGGTAGGTATTCCGGAATTCAGCCAATGTAGCTAACAATATACAACGTATTTATTAAAATGACACCCGAAAATTAAATGTTTATTATCTGATTGGTACCAAGTTATGCTCACTTTTGCATGTCCAATGCTAAAATTATCCATAGTATAGGTCCAAAAGCATGTTTATGAATGTTTTAAAAAAAATATCCATTTCAAGAATAGGTAAAATCTGACTTTATTTTTGTAAAAAATGATATAAATATTTGCTTCCGCGCCCGAATTTTATAATTTTTTATCATATTTTAACTAAAAGAAAACATTGCAACAAGAAAATTGCTATTTCAAGTGTGTTAGGTATTTTAGAATCCAGCCCATGTAGCTAACAATATACAACGTATTCATTAATATGACACCCGAAAAATAAATGTTTATTATCTGATTGGTACCAAGTTATGGTCACTTTTGCATGTCCAATTCTAAAATTATCCATAGTATAGGTCCAAAAGCATGTATATGAATGTTTTAACAAAACTATCCATTTCAAGAATAGGTAAAATCTGACTTTATTTTTGTAAAGAATCATATAAATATTTGCTTCCGCGCCCGAATTTTATGAATTTTCATCATATATTAGCAAAAAGAAAACATTGCAACAAGAAAATTGCTATTTCAAGTGTGGTAGGTATTCTAAAATCCGGCCAATGAAGCTTACAATATACAACGTATTCATCAAAAATAGGTAAAATCTGACTTTATTTTTGTAAAAAATCATATAAATATTTGCTTCCGCGCCAGAATTTTATAATTTTTCATCATATTTTATCCATAGTATAGGTCCAAAAGCATGTTATGAATGTTTTAACAAAAATATCCATTTCAAAAATAGGTAAAATCTGATTTTATTTTTGTAAAAAATCATATTAATATTTGCTTCCGCGCTCGAATTTTATGATTATTCATCAAATTTTAGCTAAAAGAAAACATTGCAACAAGAAAATTACTATTTCAAGTGTGTTAGGTATTATAGAATCCAGCCCATGTAGCTTACAATATACAACATATTCATCAGAAATAGGTAAAATCTGACTTTTTTTTTTGTAAAAAATCATATAAATATTTGCTTCCGCGCCCGAATTTTATAATTTTTTATCATATTTTATCCACAGTATAGGTCCAAAAGCATATTTATGAATGTTTTAACAAAAATATCCATTTCAAAAATAGGTAAAATTTGACTTTATTTTTGTAAAAAAATTGTAAAAAATCATATAAATATTTGCTTCCGCGCTCGAAATTTATAATTTTTCATCATGTTTTATCCACAGTATAGGTCCAAAAGCATGTTTATGAATGTTTTACCAAAAATATCCATTTTAAGAATAGGTAAAATCTGACTTTATTTTTGTGACAAATAATATAAATATTTGCTTCCGCGCCCGAATTTTATGATTTTTCATCATATTTTATCTAAAAGAAAACATTGCAACAAGAAAATTTTTATTTCAAGTGTGGTAGGTATTCCGGAATCCAGCCCAGGTAGCTAACAATATACAACGTATTCATTAATATGACACCCGAAAATTAATAGTATATTATTTAACAAGCATAATATGTAGGCTATATTACACGAGGATGTAATTAAAAATACGAGCGGTAGCGAGTATTTTTAATCATCCGCGTGTAATGTAGCCATATTATGCGAGTCAAATACTATACTTTATCTACAACTATCAGGCATATAAAAAATCTGATATTATTTGTTAAATATTCAGTTAGGTGTGAGTAGTTCATACATAGCTCAACAGATGGCGCCACAGTAGCCTTAAATGTCAAAATAACTTTTTAAATTGTATTTATTATACTTTTATAAGCATATATATTGATATTTATAATAAAAAATGTGTTATTAATAAATTAACAGTTTAATAAAATATTATGTGTTAAATTATATGCCCTATTTATTACAGAAAAGTGTAGCGTGTATAATGACATTTCATATTACACTTGTGTAATATGAGTAGTATATTATATGTAGTATCACACGTATAATGTACATATATTTCAATAGTTGTAGATAAATGTTTATTATCTGATTGGTACCAAGTTATGCTCACTTTTGCATGTCCAATTCTAAAATTATCCTTAGTATAGGTCCAAAAGCATGTATATGAATGTTTTAACAAAACTATCCATTTCAAGAATAGGTAAAATCTGACTTTATTTTTGTAAAGAATCATGTAAATATTTGCTTCCGCGCCCGAATTTTATGAATTTTCATCATATATTAGCAAAAAGAAAACATTGCAACAAGAAAATTGCTATTTCAAGTGTGGTAGGTATGCTAAAATCCGGCCAATGAAGCTTACAATATACAACGTATTCATCAAAAATAGGTAAAATCTGACTTTATTTTTGTAAAAAATCATATAAATATTTGCTTCCGCGCCAGAATTTTATAATTTTTCATCATATTTTATCCATAGTATAGGTCCAAAAGCATGTTATGAATGTTTTAACAAAAATATCCATTTCAAAAATAGGTAAAATCTGACTTTATTTTTGTAAAAAATCATATTAATATTTGCTTCCGCGCTCGAATTTTATGATTATTCATCAAATTTTAGCTAAAAGAAAACATTGCAACAAGAAAATTACTATTTTAAGTGTGTTAGGTATTATAGAATCCAGCCCATGTAGCTTACAATATACAACGTATTCATCAAAAATAGGTAAAATCTGACTTTTTTTTTGTAAAAAATCATGTGAATATTTGCTTCTGCGCCCGAATTTTATGATTTTTCATCATATATTAGCTAACTCTGAGATAGCGCGT
>JAQOWZ010000443.1:0-40370 GCA_035578165.1 Stenolophus ochropezus
ACGAGTGGCAGGTAGTGATCCCATTGTTGCTGATTATCGCGCACGTAAGCAGCCAACATGGTTTTAATAACTCTATTAACTCTTTCGGTCGGGTTATTTTGAGGATGATACAAAGCATTAAATAGAATCTTACTGTTATATTTTAAACATAAATTGCGAAATTGATGACTGCGAAATTGAACCCCATTGTCACAAATTATGTACTGAGGTACGCCGAATAATAAAAATATATCATTTTCCATAAACTGAACGACTTTTTGAGCAGTTGCAGTACGCAAAGCTGTTGTAAGTGTAAACTTACTAAAATAATCTCATACTACGAGAATAAAACGGTGACCTTTCGTCGAACGAGGAAGAGGGCCTATTATATCGACACTAATCAACTGAAAGGGTCGGTAGACACGAGGGCGCGTACCCATTAATCCTGGTGGACGTTTTTGTTCCACCTTGTGCTCCATACATACGACACACCGATTGACATACGTCACTACGTCTGCCTTCATCTTGGGCCAGTAATATTCTTGTTGTAATTTCTTCCAAGTTTTAAAAATACCTGGATGGCCAGATGTAGGCGACCCATGCACAATTCGGAGAATTTCCTGCCGTCGTTCCTTAGGTATCACTCTCTTCCAATTATTATCCTCATCTGTTAAATCCGGTCTTTTGGCACGAACATATTTGTACAGGACTCCCTCCTGTGTCCTCCAAGAAGAATACTTACGTGAGCACGATCCCGCTTTTTCTTTCATCTCATTATACCATCTATCTGTACTTTGTGAGCCGCAAGAATTAATAGCATACACATCTATACGAGGTACAGCTCTAGAGAGACAGTCTGGAACAACGTGTTCCTTACCTTTGCGATGAATGATCTCAAAATCATGTTGCTGTAACTTCACGCTCCAACGACATAATCGTCCTGACGGATCCTTAAGTTCATTTAACCAAACTAGTGAATAGTGGTCCGTGATTACTTTAAAATGTGTCCCCTCCAGATAAGGACGTAACTTGTCTAATGCCCATACTACAGCCAAGCATTCGCGTTCTGTAGTTGAGTAATTCCGCTCGGTTTTTGTCAATGAGCGACTTAAAAAGCAAATAACACGCTCTCCATCTTCGAAAGTTTGTGTCAATACTGCTCCCAAACCATAATTACTGGCATCTGTCTGGACGGTAAATGTCTTGGAAAAATCCGGACAAGTCAAAATGGGTGCTGTAACTAAACATTCTTTAAGTTTCTGGAAAGCATCTTGACATTCAGAGGACCAAGACCATTTACGATGTTTCTTAAGCAGATCTGTGAGCGGTGAGCTAATGGTTGAAAAATCTCGAACGAATCGTCGGTACCATGATGCCATTCCTAAGAAACTCCTCAACTCGGATATACAGGTAGGGGTCAGAATATTCAAAATCGCATTTACTTTTCCGGGGTCAACTCTAAGTCCTTGCTTATCTACGATATATCCAAGGTAGCGCAATTCAGGCCTACAAAAATGACATTTTTCCTTATTTAATACCAGACCAGCTGCCAACACTCGATCAAACACTTTCTGCAATATTTCCAAATGTTGATTGAAATTTTCCGAAATTATAATAATATCATCGAGATATACGAAGACGAAGGGCTCGAGCTCAGGACCGAGAACCGATTCTATGAGTCGTTGCCAAGTAGCTGGAGCATTGGATAAACCATATGGCATACGCTTAAACTGATATAAGCCCCTTCCTGGTACAGTGAATGCTGTATATTCCTTGCTGCATGGACTCATCAGAATTTGCCAGTATGCGGACTTTATATCCAATGAACTCAAGTATTTGGCTCCTCGTAACCGGTCCAAAATACTAGACACGTATGGAATTGGATAGGCGTCCTTCTTTGTGACTTTGTTCAATTTTCTAAAGTCCACACAAAACCTGTACCCACCATCTTTTTTTGGCACTAGTAAAATTGGTGAAGCCCATGGACTCTTGGACGGCTCTATTATGTCATCCGCAAGCATCTGCTTCAACTCGTCATCAATATGTTTTAACATAACTGGAGACACGGGGTAATATCTTTGTTTTATGGGTTCCGATTCCGTAGTGATCTTGTGCTGAACTAAAGTAGTATATCCCGCTTTATTTTCCATTTGTTTCCAGTGCTTATTTACCATATTGTTAAGCCTTACATCCTGTTCTGGCGTTAACACTGAAATTGGTCCAGTCTCAGCTTGTATAGAAGAGGTTGTTGAGAATTCCCAAACGTCTTTCTTAAGGTCTGGAACAATTCCCATTTCACACCAAAAATCCATACCTAAAATTATATCACCCATAACCTCTGGTACGACAAGAAAAGAAATTAATTTTACTCGATCCATGAGAAAAATTGGTATTGTTAGAGAACCTAAACTGTTGCATTGATTACCATCAGCAACTTTACATTTTGGCATATCCGTCTTATCCAGATTAATGTCCATTCCTTGCAATCTTTCCCATCCTCCTTTTCCAATAATTGATCTACTGGCTCCGGAATCCAATAATCCCAAAAATTTAATACCGAAGATGGAAATGTGTAAATATGGACGTTGATCCTCACCCAAATGTGCTATGATAAAGTTTACTACTGCCAAATTCTTTTCAAGTTCCAATTGTTTAGTCGACATAGATGACTGGGAAGACATAAGCCGACCCTTTATGGTCTTCCCTTGCCGTTTCCCGACTGTAAACATTTCTGACAGTCTTTAGTCGTAACACCGGCTTGACCACACTTATAGCAGTGCACTCGTTTAGGCTGTCTACACTCTTGAGCTCGGTGCCCTTGTTGTTGACAGTTCCAACATTTAAATTTAGAAGTTACGGGTGGTGGAGTGTTAGTAGAATGAACTGCTGCAGTTCGTGCACGGCCCTGATAAGCGAGATCCGGCTCCATTAAGTGCTTACGATTCGTAGGCGGAGGCTGGAATCTTTCAGCCATCTGTTTATTAGTCTCCAACTGCTTACATACCTGGAGTAACTGTTCCACAGATGTAATTGTAGTAAGTCCTATGCTGTGAATGTAATAGGGTTGAATGTTACGCCTTAAAACATGTAACTTTTCTGCTTCCTTTGGTGCATTCGGCAAACGATTAAATAAATTTATCATAGCAGCGATAAATGCGCCAACAGGTTCGTCTACACCTTGGCTTCTGGCTTTTATTTCGTCCCAAAGTACCAGATCGTAATCAAAGGGTTCGTATTCGTTCTTTAATTCACGGACAAAATCATCCCAAGTTTTGATTTTTGACCGAATTGAACGGTACCATGTTAATGCATTTCCCTTTAACAACTCTATTGCTGAATCACACAGTTCCTCTTTTGATACATTCCTAGATATTCTGTATTCCTCTACTTGTTCTAAGAAAGCTCTTACACTTACCTCCTGTACGTTTCCATCAAATTTTAAATTCCAATGTACCACCGGAATCTGCTTCCTATGACTTGGTACAATAATACTTTTTACTTCATTTTGTGGTAGCGTGTGTGCTGTCATTTGTTTCTCCTCGTTTTCCTCAGCTTTTTCTAAGAGTCTGTCTTCCTCTTCCTTGATTTTTCTCTTCAGCTGATGAATAGCTTCTAGTAGTTCTACATTTTCAGTGACTATCCTTGCCAATCTGCTAATGACATGTTGAATTTTTGTGCAATATTTTAAGTACTGGTAACTACTACTTGTCCCATCAAAATGTTCAATAAAAGTTTGTAACTCAGCTACTTTCTCTGTACATTTATCAATTTCTTGAGACGGGTCTAACGGTGTCACTGGATTATATACAAGATCACCTATTTCTTCATTTTTAAGCTTTTTTGCAAGTTCACGACGCATTACATGTACACTTAAACTATCTGCGTTTGCTACACCTCGTACTTGTAACTCATATTGTAATTCATCTCTATTTAATCGTAGCGTTTCCATTATAATAAAAATAAACTATACCCAGTTAAACTATTGATAATAATAATTAAAGGCAATGCGAATTTACAAAAAAAAAAAAACTCTAACTTAGCAATTCCCTAATTTCTTAAGCGATACTCTAATTTACTTAGCGAGGCCCCACGTTGGGCGCCAAATTTGATTACGTACTCCAAAGGATTATATGTATTTTAATTAGTCCTTGGGACAAAGTTACACATCCACGGTTGTTCAGGTATGTGGCCGCTAGCTTTTATACAGTGGAGGTGAGCGAGTTCAAAAATAATAGCAATAATAATATTGATCATAAAGTACTAGGAAAGACTATAGGGCGCCACGTAGTTGTAGTGAATAACCCGACACACAACTACGAAAGTGTCGATCTAAATCTATAACGGGAGGATAGAATCTCAACGCCAACAAATTAAGCCAAGTTTAGATTTAAAATAAATATAATGTATCGAATAAATATAAATTACAATGAACAATATTTGTGTTAAAATAACACAATAATAATAAGTGAAAGGTAGATTTAAATATTTTAATGAATATATATGTACCTCACGCGAGAGAACTAAAGAAATAAAATACAACAAATAAACTATGACCTCCGAATAAGGGGGGTGAGTAAACCGGGCAGAATGAGGACTCCAATATATCAAAATGGATTAATAAATAGCGCAACAAGGGGGGCACGACGATGGTTGATCGATCAATCAGGCGACGGCGCATGCGCAGATAATCAAAATGTAAATAACGAAAAGTCCTAACTCTCCTTGCACTTAACCACCCTATAAGTGGGTCTATACAAAGACTAAATTTAAATAAGAAAGATTATACTACTCGCATGAGCTATTACACTCGTTAATAAAATATTACAAATATTTCATATCTCATTGAGATAATAAAACGAATCGAAATAAAAAAAAAATACTAAACAATATATAACTGAACAAAGAAAATATAAATGAATTTGGGGCTTATCTGGTTCGGTCCGACGACGTGCTGACGTCACACAAGATGGCGACTCCCAAAGCTGAATGGCTATCCTTCCGGATTTAATTCCCGCCTTCACAAAATCTATTAACGATCCTATTCTCCGTGATGGCGACCAATATTGGGATCCAGATCAAGATCAGGATTAATATATATTAACGATAAATAACGAAAAGATTTTAAAGAGCCTGAAAGAAAGTTATTAGCACGCTGTCTCACTAATCATTTGCACGTGTTGTAATTTAAGAAAATTTCATAAAATACTATATATTTGAAAATTATAGATATTTAAATGATCTCAATTTTAATTACCTGAGTTATTGTGCGGCTCAAAGTATTATGCTTGACCGGCGTGTGCTATAGATCCGGGATGTTCCCGTGGAAAATACGATTTCCTTCGTGGTTCGAAATTAATGTATCAATCCCCAAGTGAGGGTAGTTACAAATTTACACCTAGCACCTCTTTAGGTACTCCAAGGTTTCCCTTTGCAAATTTTAACACTAAACAATAAAATCGACCTCGCACAACAGCTGTGGTCAAAAGAACAATGACCGCCCGCTCGCCTTATTCTTAGATATACAGGTAAAGACCATTAATTAAAAAAAGGTAAGAAAGAATTTAATTTTTTTAGTGAGCCAGCAATGCCTCGCGTCGTGCAGATTGCCTAACCCCCAGGCGAAAATATATAAATGAGCGGAAGTACCAAATAAACCGTAACAATATTTTGGATAAAAGAAGACATTGCAACAAGAAAGTTGCTATTTTAAGTGTTGTGGGTATTCTAGAATCCAGCCCATGTAGCTTGCGATATACAACGTATTCATCAAAAATAGGTAAAATCTGACTTTATTTTTGTATAAAATCATATGAATATTTGCTTCCGCGCCCGAATTTTATAATATTTCATCATATTTTATCCATAGTATAGGTCCAAAAGCATGTTTATGAATGTTTTAACAAAAATATCCATTTCATGAATAGGTAAAATCTGACTTTATTTTTGTAAAAAATCATATAAATTTTTTCTTCCGCGCCCGAATTTTATGATTTTTCATCAAATTTTAGCTAAAAGAAAACATTGCAACAAGAAAATTGTTATTTCAAGTGCGGTAGGTATTCTAGAATCCAGCCCTTGTAGCTTCCAATATACAACGTATTTATTAAAATGACACCAAAAAATTAAATGTTTATTATCTGATTGGTACCAAGTTATGATCACTTTTGCATGTCCAATGCTAAAATTATCCATAGTATAGGTCCAAAAGTATGTTCATGAATGTTTTAACAAAAATAACCATTTTAAAAATAGGTAAAATCTGACTTTATTTTTGTAAAAAATCATATAAATATTTGCTTCGGCGCCCGAATTTTATGATTTTTCATCATTATTTAGCTAAAAGAAAACATTGCAACAAGAAAATTGCTATTTCAAGTGTGGTAGG
This sequence comes from Stenolophus ochropezus, assembly GCA_035578165.1. Lineage (NCBI taxonomy): Eukaryota > Metazoa > Arthropoda > Insecta > Coleoptera > Carabidae > Stenolophus > Stenolophus ochropezus. The sequence continues at coordinate 6,365 of JAQOWZ010000443.1, forward strand.
TTTTCTAGAATCCAGCCCATGTAGCTTACAATATACAACGTATTCATCAAAAATAGGTAAAATCTGACTTTATTTTTGTAAAAAATCATATAAATATTTGCTTCCGCGCCCGAATTTTATGATTTTTCATCATATTTTAGCTAAAAGAAAACATTGCAACAAGAAAATGGCTATTTCAAGTGTGGTAGGTATTCTAGAATCCAGGCCATGAAGCTTTCGATATATAACTTATTCATCAAAAATAGGTAATATCTGACTTTGTTTTTGTAAAAAATCATATAAATATTTGCTTCCGCGCCCGAATATTATAATTTTCATCATATTTTATCCAAAGTATAGGTCCAAAAGCATGTTTATGAATGTTTTAACAAAAATATCTATTTCAACAATAGGTAAAATCTGAAATTATTTCTGTAAAAAATCATATAAATATTTGCTTCCCCGCCCAAATTTTATGATTTTTCATCATAATTTAGGTAAAAGAATACATTGCAACAAGAAATTTGCTATTTCAAGTGTGGTAGGTATTCTAAAATCCATCCAATGAAGCTTACAGTATACAACGTATTCATCAAAAATAGGTAAAATCTGACTTTATTTTTGTAAAAAATCATATAAATATTTGCTTCCTCGCTCGAATTTTATAATTTTTCATCATATTTTATGCATAGTATAGGTTTAAAAGCATGTTTATGAATGTTTTAACAAAAATATCCATTTCAAAAATAGGTAAAATCTGACTTTATTTTTGTAAAAAATCATATAAATATTAGCTTCCGCGCCAAAATTTTATGATTTTTTATTATATTTTAGCTAAAAGAAAACATTGCAACAAGAAAATTGCTATTTCAAGTTTGGTGGGTATTCTAGAATCCAGCCCATGTAGCTTGCTATAGACAACGTATTCATCAAAAACAAGGTAAAATCTGACTTTATTTTTGTAAAAAATCATATAAATATTTGCTTCCGCGCCCGAATTTTATAATTTTTCATCATATTTTATCCATAGTATAGGTCCATAAGCATGTTTATGAATGTTTTAACAAAAATATCCATTTCAAGAATAGGTAAATTCTGACTTTATTTTTGTAAAAAATCATATAAAAATTTGCTTCCGCGCCCGAATTTTATGATTTTTTCATCATATTTTATGCATAGTATAGGTTTAAAAAGCATGTTTATGAATGTTTTAAAAAAAATATACATTTCAAAAATATGTAAAAACTGACTTTATTTTCGTAAAAAATCATATAAATATTTGCTTCCGCGCCCGAATTTTATGATTTTTCATCATGTTTTAGCTAAAAGAAAACATTGCAACAAGAAAATTGCTATTTCAAGTCTGGTAGGTATTCTAGAATCCAGCCCATGTAGCTTACAATATACAACGTATTCATCAAAAATAGGTAAAATCTGACTTTATTTTTGTAAAAAATCATATAAATATTTGCTTCCGCGCCCGAATTTTATGATTTTTCATCATATTTTAGCTAAAAGAAAACATTGCAACAAGAAAATTGCTATTTCAAGTGTGGTAGGTATTCTAGATTCCAGCCCATGTAGCTTACAATATACAACGTATTCATCAAAAATAGGTAAAATCTAACTTTATTTTTGTAAAAATTCATATAAATATTTGCTTCCGCGACCGAATTTTATAATTTTTCATCATATTTTATCCATAGTATAGGTCCAAAAGCATGTTTATGAATGTTTTAACAAAAATATCCATTTCAAGAATAGGTAAAATCTGACTTTTTTTGTAAAAAATCATATAAATATTTGCTTCCGCGCCCGAATTTTATGATTTTTCATCATATTTTAGCTAAAAGAAAACATTGCAACAAGAAAATTGCTATTTCAAGTGTGGTAGGTATTCTTGAATCCAGCCCATGTAGCTTACAATATACAACGTATTCTTCAAAAATAGGTAAAATCTGACTTTATTTTTGTAAAAAATCATATAAATATTTGCCTCGGTGACCGAATTTTATGATTTTTCATCATATTTTATTCAAAGTATAGATCCAAAAGCATGTTTATGAATGTTTTAACAAAAATATCCATTTCAAGAATAGGTAAAATCTGAATTTATTTTTGTAAAAATTCATATAAATATTTGCTTCTGCATCCGAATTTTATGATTTTTCATCATAATTTAGGTAAAAGAATACCTTGCAACAAGAAAATTCCTATTTCAAGTGTAGTAGGTATTCTAGAATCCAGCTAATGAAGCTTTAAATATACAACGTATTCATCAAAAATAGGTAAATTCTGACTTTATTTTTGTAAAAAAATATTTAAATATTTGCTTCCGCGCCCGAATTTTATAATTTTTCATCATATTTTATCCATAGTATAGGTTTAAAAGCATGTTTATGAATGTTTTAACAAAAATATCCATTTCAAAAATAGGTTAATCTGACTTTATTTTTGTAAAAAATTATATAAATATTTGCTTCCGCGCCCGAATTTTATGATTTTTCATCATATTTTAGCTAAAAGAAAACATTGCAACAAGAAAATTGCTATTTCAAGTGTTGTGGGTATTCTAGAATCCAGCCCATGTAGCTTACAATATACAACGTATTCATCAAAAATAGGTCAAATCTGACTTTATTTTTGTAAAAAATCATATAAATATTTGCTTCCGCGTCCGAATTTTATAATTTTTTATCATATTTTATCAATAGTATAGGTCCAAAAGCATGTTTATGAATGTTTTAACAAAAATATCCATTTCAAGAATAGGTAAAATCTGACTTTATTTTTGTAAATAATCATATAAATATTTGCTTCCGCGCCCGAATTTTATGATTTTTCATCATATTTTAGCTAAAAGAAAACATTGCAACAAGAAAATTGCTATTTCAAGTGTGGTAGGTATTCTTGAATCCAGCCCATGTAGCTTACAATATACAACGTATTCATCAAAAATAGGTAAAATCTGACTTTATTTTTGTAAAAAATCATATAAATATTTGCCTTTTTGACCGAATTTTATGATTTTTCATCATATTTTATTCAAAGTATAGGTCCAAAAGCATGTTTATGAATATTTTAACAAAAATATCCATTTCAAGAATAGGTAAAATCTGAATTTATTTTTGTAAAAAATCATAATTATTTGCTTCTGCATCCGAATTTTATGATTTTTCATCATAATTTAGGTAAAAGAATACCTTGCAACAAGAAAATTGCTATTTCAAGTGTAGTAGGTATTCTAAAATCCAGCTAATGAAGCTTTAAATATACAACGTATTCATCAAAAATAGGTAAAATCTGACTTTATTTTTGTAAAAAAATATTTAAATATTTGCTTCCGCGCCCGAATTTTATAATTTTTCATCATATTTTATCCATAGTATAGGTTTAAAAGCATGTTTATAAATGTTTTAACAAAAATATCAATTTCAAAAATAGGTAAAATGTGACTTTATTTTTCTAAAAAATTATATAAATATTTGCTTCCGCGCCCGAATTTTATGATTTTTCATCATATTTTAGCTAAAAGAAAACATTGCAACAAGAAAATTGCTATTTCAAGTGTTGTGGGTATTCTAGAATCCAGCCCATGTAGCTTACAATATACAACGAATTCATCAAAAATAGGTCAAATCTGACTTTATTTTTGTAAAAAATCATATAAATATTTGCTTCCGCGCCCGAATTTTATAATTTTTTATCATATTTTATCAATAGTATAGGTCCAATAGCATGTTTATGAATGTTTTAACAAAAATATCCATTTCAAGAATAGGTAAAATCTGACTTTATTTTTGTAAAAAATCCTATAAATATTTGCTTCCGCGCCCGAATTTTATGATTTTTCATCATATTTTATCTAAAAGAAAAGATTGCAACAAGAAAATTGCTATTTCAAGTGTGGTAGGTATTCTTGAATCCAGCCCATGTAGCTTACAATATACAACGTATTCATCAAAAATAGGTAAAATCTGACTTTATTTTTGTAAAAAATCATATAAATATTTGCTTCCGCGACCGAATTTTATAATTTTTCATCACATTTTATCCAAAGTATAGTTCCAAAAGCATGTTTATGAATGTTTTAACAAAAATATCCATTTCAAGAAAAGGTAAAATCTGAATTTATTTTTGTAAAAAATCATATAAAGATTTGCTTCCGCATCCGAATTTTATGATTTTTCATCATAATTTAGGTAAAAGAAAACATTGCAACAAGAAAATTGCTATTTCAAGTGTGGTAGGTATTTTTGAATCCTGCCCATGTAGCTTACAATATACAAAGTATTCATCAAAAATAGGTAAAATCTGACTTTATTTTTGTAAAAAATCATTTAAATATTTGCATCCGCGACCGAATTTTATAATTTTTCATCATACTTTATCCAAAGTATAGTTCCAAAAGCATGTTTATGAATGTTTTAACAAAAATATCCATTTCAAGAATAGGTAAAATCTGAATTTATTTTTGTATAAAATCATATAAAGATTTGCTTCCGCATCCGAATTTTATGATTTTTCATCATAATTTAATTAAAAGAAAACATTGCAACAAGAATATTGCCATTTCAAGTGTGGTAGGTATTCTAGAATCCAGGTAATGAAGCTTTAAATATACAACGTATTCATCAAAAATAGGTAAAATCTGACTTTATTTTTGTAAAAAAATATTTAAATATTTGCTTTCGCGCCCGAATTTTATAATTTTTCATCATATTTTATCTATAGGATAGGTTTAAAAGCATATTTATGAATGTTTTAACAAAAATATCCATTTCAAAAATAGGTAAAATCTGACTTTATTTTTGTAAAAAATCATATAAATATTTGCTTCCGCGCCCGAATTTTATGATTTTTCATCATATTTTAGCTAAAAGAAAACATTGCAACAAGAAAATTGCTATTTCAAGTGTGGTAGGTATTCTTGAATCCAGCCTATGTAGCTTACAATATACAACGTATTCATCAAAAATAGGTAAAATCTGACTTTATTTTTGTAAAAAATCATATAAATATTTGCTTCCGCGACCGAATTTTATAATTTTTCATCACATTTTATCCAAAGTATAGTTCCAAAAGCATGTTTATGAATGTTTTAACAAAAATATCCATTTCAAGAATAGGTAAAATCTGAATTTATTTTTGTAAAAAATCATATAAATATTTGCTTCCGCGCCCGAATTTTATGATTTTTCATCATATTTTAGCTAAAAAGAAAACATTGCAACAAGAAAATTGCTATTTCAAGTGTGGTAGGTATTCTTGAATCCAGCCCATGTAGCTTACAATATACAACGTATTCATCAAAAATAGGTAAAATCTGACTTTATTTTTGTAAAAAATCATATAAATATTTGCCTCCGCGACCGAGTTTTATGATTTTTCATCATATTTTATTCAAAGTATAGATCCAAAAGCATGTTTATGAATGTTTTAACAAAAATATCCATTTCAAGAATAGGTAAAATCTGAATTTATTTTTGTAAAAATTCATATAAATATTTGCTTCTGCATCCGAATTTTATGATTTTTCATCATAATTTAGGTAAAAGAATACCTTGCAACAAGAAAATTGCTATTTCAAGTGTAGTAGGTATTCTAGAATCCAGCTAATGAAGCTTTAAATATACAACGTATTCATCAAAAATAGGTAAAATCTGACTTTATTTTTGTAAAAAAATATTTAAATATTTGCTTCCGCGCCCGAATTTTATAATTTTTCATCATATTTTATCCATAGTATAGGTTTAAAAGCATGTTTATAAATGTTTTAACAAAAATATCCATTTCAAAAATAGGTAAAATGTGACTTAATTTTTGTAAAAAATTATATAAATATTTGCTTCCGCGCCCGAATTTTATGATTTTTCATCATATTTTAGCTAAAAGAAAACATTGCAACAAGAAAATTGCTATTTCAAGTGTTGTGGGTATTCTAGAATCCAGCCCATGTAGCTTACAATATACAACGAATTCATAAAAAATAGGTCAAATCTTACTTTATTTTTGTAAAAAATTCTTTAAATATTTGCTTCCGCGCCCGAATTTTATAATTTTTTATCATATTTTATTAATAGTATTGGTCCAAAAGCATGTTTATGAATGTTTTAACAAAAATATCCATTTCAAGAATAGGTAAAATCTGACTTTATTTTTGTAAATAATCATATAAATATTTGCTTCCGCGCCCGAATTTTATGATTTTTCATCATATTTTAGCTAAAAGAAAACATTGCAACAAGAAAATTGCTATTTCAAGTGTGGTAGGTATTTTTGAATCCTGCCCATGTAGCTTACAATATACAAAGTATTCATCAAAAATAGGTAAAATCTGACTTTATTTTTGGAAAAATCATTTAAATATTTGCTTCCGCGACCGAATTTTATAATTTTTCATCATACTTTATCCAAAGTATAGTTCCAAAAGCATGTTTATGAATGTTTTAACAAAAATATCCATTTCAAAAATAGGTAAAATCTGAATTTATTTTTGTATAAAATCATATAAAGATTTGCTTCCGCATCCGAATTTTATGATTTTTCATCATAATTTAATTAAAAGAAAACATTGCAACAAGAATATTGCCATTTCAAGTGTGGTAGGTATTCTAGAATCCAGGTAATGAAGCTTTCAATATACAACGTATTCATCAAAAATAGGTAAAATCTGACTTTATTTTTGTAAAAAAATATTTAAATATTTGCTTTCGCGCCCGAATTTTATAATTTTTCATCATATTTTATCTATAGGATAGGTTTAAAAGCATATTTATGAATGTTTTAACAAAAATATCCATTTCAAAAATAGGTAAAATCTGACTTTATTTTTGTAAAAAATCATATAAATATTTGCTTCCGCGCCCGAATTTTATGATTTTTCATCATATTTTAGCTAAAAGAAAACATTGCAACAAGAAAATTGCTATTTCAAGTGTGGTAGGTATTCTAGATTCCAGCCCATGTAGCTTACAATATACAACGTATTCATCAAAAATAGGTAAAATCTAACTTAATTTTTGTAAAAATTCATATAAATATTTGCTTCCGCGACCGAATTTTATAATTTTTCATTATATTTTATCCATAGTATAGGTCCAAAAGCATGTTTATGAATGTTTTAACAAAAATATCCATTTCAAGGATAGGTAAAATCTGAATTTATTTTTGTAAAAAATTATATAAATATTTGCTTCCGCGCCCGAATTTTATAATTTTTCATCATATTTTATGCATAGTATAGGTTTAAAAGCATGTTTATGAATGTTTTAACAAAAATATCCATTTCAAAAATAGGTAAAAACTGACTTTATTTTCGTAAAAAATCATATAAATATTTGCTTCTGCGCCCGAATTTTATGATTTTTCATCATATTTTAGCTAAAAGAAAACATTGCAACAAGAAAATTGCTATTTCAAGTGTGGTGGTTATTCTAGAATCCAGCCCATGTAGCTTGCGATATACAACGTTTTCATCAAAAGTAGGTAAAATCTGACTTTATTTTTGTAAAAAATCATATAAATATTTCCTACCGCGCCCGAATTTACTAATTTTTCATCATATTTTATCCATAGTATAGGTCCAAAAGCATGTTTATGAATGTTTTAACAAAAATATTCATTTCAAGGATAGGTAAAATCTGACTTTTTTTTTGTAAAAAATCATATAAATATTTGCTTCCGCGCCCGAATTTTATGATTTTTCATCATATTTTAGCTAAAAGAAAACATTGCAACAAGAAAATTGCTATTTCATGTGTGGTAGGTATTCTAGAATCCAGCCCATGTAGATTACAATATACAACGTATTCATCAAAAATAGGTAAAATCTGACTTTATTTTTGTAAAAATTCATATAAATTTTTGCTTCCGCGCCCGAATTTTATAATTTTTCATCATATTTTATCCATAGTATAGGTCCAAAAGCATGTTTATGAATGTTTTAACAAAAATATCCATTTCAAGAATAGGTAAAATCTGACTTTATTTTTGTAAAAAATCATATAAATATTTGCTTCCGCATCCTAATTTTATGATTTTTCATCATATTTTAGCTAAAAGAAAACATTGCAGCAAGAAAATTGCTATTTCAAGTGTGGTAGGTATTCTAGAATCCAGCCCATTTAGCTTACAATATACAACGTATTCATCAAAAATAGGTAAAATCTGACTTTATTTTTGTAAAAAATCATATAAATATTGGCTTGCGCGCCCGAATTTTATAATTTTGTTTCATATTTTAGCTAAAAGAAAACATTGCAACAAGAAAATTGCTATTTCAAGTGTGGCAGGTATTCTAGAAACCAGCCCATGTAGCTTACAATATACAACGTATTCATCAAAAATAGGTAAAATCTTACTTTATTTTTGTAAAAAATCATATAAATATTTGCTTTCGCATCCGAATTTTATGATTTTTCATCATAATTTAGGTTAAAGAAAACATTGCAACAAGAAAATTGATATTTTAAGTGTGGTAGGTATTCTAGAATCCAGCCCATTTAGCTTACAATATACAACGTATTCATCGAAAATAGGTAAAATCTGACTTCATTTTTGTAAAAAATCATTTAAATATTTGCTTTTGCGACCGAATTTTATAATTTTTCATCATATTTTATCCAAAGTATACGTCCAAAAGCATGTTTATGAATGTTTTAACAAAAATATCCATTTCAAGTATAGGTAAAATCTGACTTTTTTTTGTAAAAAATCATATAAATATTTGCTTCCGCGCCCGAATTTTATGATTTTTCATCATATTTTAGCTAAAAGAAAACATTGCAACAAGAAAATTGCTATTTCAAGTGTGGTAGGTATTCTAGAATCCAGCCCATGTAGCTTACAATATACAACGTATTCATCAAAAATAGGTAAAATCTAACTTTATTTTTGTAAAAATTCATATAAACATTTGCTTCCGCGACCGAATTTTATAATTTTTCATCATATTTTATCCATAGTATAGGTCCAAAAGCATGTTTATGAAAGTTTTAACAAAAATATCCATTTCAAGGATAGGTAAAATCTGAATTTATTTTTGTAAAAAATTATATAAATATTTGCTTCTGCGCCCGAATTTTATAATTTTTCATCATATTTTATGCATAGTATAGGGTTAAAAGCATGTTTATAAATGTTTTAACAAAAGTATCCATTTCAAAAATAGGTAAAAACTGACTTTATTTTCGTAAAAAATCATATAAATATTTGCTTCTGCGTCCGAATTTTATGATTTTTCATCATATTTTAGCTAAAAGAAAACATTGCAACAAGAAAATTGCTATTTCAAGTGTGGTAGGTATTCTAGAATCCAGCCCATGTAGCTTGCGATATACAACGTATTCATCAAAAATAGGTAAAATCTGACTTTATTTTTGTAAAAAATCATATAAATATTTGCTACCGCGCCTGAATTTTTTAATTTTTCATATTTTATTCATAGTATAGGTCCAAAAGCATGTTTATGAATGTTTTAACAAAAATATTCATTACAAGAATAGGTAAAATCTGACTTTTTTTTTGTAAAAATTCATATAAATATCTGCTTCCGCGCCCGAATTTTATGATTTTTCATCATATTTTAGCTAAAAGAAAACATTGCAACAAGAAAATTGCTATTTCAAGTGTCCTAGGTATTCTAGAATCCAGCCCATGTAGCTTACAATATACAACGTATTCATCAAAAATAGGTAAAATATGACTTTATTTTTGTAAAAAGTCATATAAAAATTTGCTTCCGCGACCGAATTTTAAAATTTTTCATCATATTTTATCCAAAGTATAGGTCCAAAAGCATGTTTATGAATGTTTTAACAAAAATATCCATTTTAAGAATAGGTAAAATCTGAATTTATTTTTGTAAAAAATCATATAAATATTTGCTTCCGCATCCGAATTTAATGATTTTTCATTATAATTTAGGTAAAAGAAAACATTGCAACAAGAAAATTGCCATTTCAAGTGTGGTAGTTATTCTAGAATCCAGCTAATGAAGCTATAATATACAACGTATTTAAAAAAATTGGTAAAATCTGACTTTATTTTTGTAAAAAAATATTTAAATATTTCCTTCTGCGTCCGAAATTTGTAATTTTTCATCATATTTTATCCATAGTATAGGTTTAAAAGCTTGTTTATGAATGTTTTAACAAAAATATCCATTTCAAAAATAGGTAAAAACTGAGTTTATTTTCGTAAAAAATCATATAAATATTTGCTTCCACGCCCGAATTTTATGATTTTTCATCATATTTTAGCTAAAAGAAAACATTGCAACAAGAAAATTGCTATTTCTAGTGTGGTGGGTATTCTAGAATCCAGCCCATGTAGCTTGCGATATACAACGTATTCATCAAAAATAGGTAAAATCTGACTTTATTTTTGTAAAAAATCATATAAATATTTGCTTTTGCGAACGAATTTTATAATTTTTTATCATATTTTATCCATAGTATAGCATGTTTATGAATGTTTTAACAAAAATATCCATTTCAAGAAAAGGTAAAATCTGAATTTATTTTTGTAAAAAATCATATAAATATTTGCTTCCGCATCCGAAGTTAATGATTTTTTAATCATAATTTAGGTAAAAGAAAACATTGCAACAAGAAAATTGCTATTTCAAGTGTGGTAGGTATTCTAGAATCCAGCCCATGTAGCTTACAATATACAACGTATTCATCAAAAATAGGTAAAATCTGACTTTATTTTTGTAAAAAATCATATAAATATTTGCTTCCGCGACCGAATTTTATAATTTTTCATCATATTTTATGCATAGTATAGGGTTAAAAGCATGTGTATGAATGTTTTAACAAAAGTATCCATTTCAAAAATAGGTAAAAACTGACTTTATTTTCGTAAAAAATCATATAAATATTTGCTTCTGCGCCCGAATTTTATGATTTTTTATCATATTTTAGCTAAAAGAAAACATTGCAACAAGAAAATTGCTATTTCAAGTGTGGTGGGTATTCTAGAATCCAGCCCATGTAGCTTGCGATATACAACGTATTCATCAAAAATAGGTAAAATCTGACTTTATTTTTGTAAAAAATCATATAAATATTTGCTACCGCGCCCGAATTTTTTAATTTTTCATCATATTTTATCCATAGTATAGGTCCAAAAGCATGTTTATGAATGTTTTAACAAAAATATTCATTTCAAGAATAGGTAAAATCTGACTTTTTTTTGTAAAAAATCATATAAATATTTGCTTCTGCGCCCGAATTTTATGATTTTTCATCATATTTTAGCTAAGAGAAAACATTGCAACACGAAAATTGCTATTTCAAGTGTGGTAGGTATTCTAGAATCTAGCCCATTTAGCTTACAATATACAACGTATTCATCAAAAATAGGTAAAATCTGACTTTTTTTTTGTAAAAAATCATATAAATATTTGCTTTCGCATCCGAATTTTTTGATTTTTCATCATAATTTAGGTTAAAGAAAACATTGCAACAAGAAAATTGCTATTTTAAGTGTGGTAGGTATTCTAGAATCCAGCCCATGTAGCTTACAATATACAACGTATTCATCGAAAATAGGTAAAATCTGACTTCATTTTTGTAAAAAATCATATAAATATTTGCTTTTGCGACCGAATTTTATAATTTTTTATCATATTTTATCCAAAGTATACGTCCAAAAGCATGTTTATGAATGTTTTAACAAAAATATTCATTTCAAGTATAGGTAAAATCTGACTTTTTTTTGTAAAAAATCATATAAATATTTGCTTCCGCGCACGAATATTATGATTTTTCATCATATTTTAGCTAAAAGAAAACATTGCAACAAGAAAACTGCTATTTCAACGGTGGTAGGTATTCTAGAATCCAGCCCATGTAGCTTACAATATACAACGTATTCATCAAAAATAGGTAAAATATGACTTTATTTTTGTAAAAAATCATATAAAAATTTGCTTCCGCGACCGAATTTTATAATTTTTCATCATATTTTATCCAAAGTATAGGTCCAAAAGCATGTTTATGAATGTTTTAACAAAAATATCCATTTTAAGAATAGGTAAAATCTGAATTTATTTTTGTAAAAAATTATATAAATATTTGCTTCCGCATCCGAATTTAATGATTTTTCATCATACGCGCTATCTCAGAGTACATTGCAACAAGAAAATTGCCATTTCAAGTGTGGTAGTTATTCTAGAATCCAGCTAATGAAGCTATAATATACAACGTATTTAAAAAAATTGGTAAAATCTGACTTTATTTTTTTAAAAAAATATTTAAATATTTCCTTCTGCGTCCGAATTTTGTAATTTTTCATCATATTTTATCCATAGTATAGGTTTTAAAGCTTGTTTATGAATGTTTTAACAAAAATATCCATTTCAAAAATAGGTAAAAACTGAGTTTATTTTCGTAAAAAATCATATAAATATTTGCTTCCACGCCCGAATTTTATGATTTTTCATCATATTTTAGCTAAAAGAAAACATTGCAACAAGAAAATTGCTATTTCTAGTGTGGTGGGTATTCTAGAATCCAGCCCATGTAGCTTGCGATATACAACGTATTCATCAAAAATAGGTAAAATCTGACATTATTTTTGTAAAAAATCATATAAATATTTGCTTGCGCGCCCGAATTTTATAATGTTTTATCATATTTTAGCTAAAAGAAAACATTGCAACAAGAAAATTGCTATTTCAAGTGTGGTAGGTATTCTAGAATCCAGCCCATGTAGTTTACAATATACAACGTATTCATCAAAAATCGGTAAAATATGAATTTATTTTTGTAAAAAATCATAAAAATATTTGCTTCCGCGACCGAATTTTGTAATTTTTCATCATATTTTATGCATAGTATAGGTTTAAAAGCATGTTTATGAATGTTTTAACAAAAATATCCATTTCAAAATAGGTAAAAACTGACTTTATTTTCGTAAAAAATCGTATAAATATTTGCTTCAGCGCCCGAATTATATGATTTTTCATCATATTTTAGCTAAAAGAAAACATTGCAACAAGAAAATTTCTATTTCAAGTGTTGTGGGTGTTCTAGAATCCAGCCCATGTAGCTTGCGATATACAACGTATTCATCAAAAATAGGTAACATCTGACTTTATTTTTGTAAAAAATCTTATAAATATTTGCTTCCGCGTCCGAATTTTATAATTTTTCATCATATTTTATCCATAGTATAGGTTTAAAAGCATGTTTATGAATGTTTTAGCAAAAATATCCATTTCAAAAATAGGTAAAATCTGACTTTATTTTTTAAAAAATCATATAAATATTTGCTTCCGAGCCCGAATTTTATGATCTTTCATCATATTTTAGCTAAAAGAAAACATTGCAACAAGAAAATTGCTATTTCAAGTGTGGTAGGTATTCTAGAATCCAGCCCATGTAGTTTACAATATACAACGTATTCATCAAAAATCGGTAAAATATGAATTTATTTTTGTAAAAAATCATAAAAATATTTGCTTCCGCGACCGAATTTTGTAATTTTTCATCATATTTTATCCAAAGTATAGGTCCAAAAGCATGTTTATGAATGTTTTAAGAAAAATATCCATTTCAAGAATAGGTAAAATCTGAATTTATTTTTGTAAAAAATCATATAAATATTTGCTTCCGCATCCCAATTTTATGATTTTTCATCATAATTTAGGTAAAAGAAAACATTGCAACAAGAAAATTGCTATTTCAATTGTGGTAGGTTTTCTAGAATCCAGCCCATGTAGCTTACAATATACAACGTATTCATCAAAAATAGGTAAAATCTGACTTCATTTTTGTATAAAATCATATAAATATTTGCTTCCGCGACCGAATTTTATAATTTTTCATCATATTTTTTCCAAAGTATACGTCCAAAAGCATGTTTATGAATGTTTTAACAAAAATATCCATTTCAAGAATAGGTAAAATCTGAATTTATTTCTGTAAAAAATCATATCAATATTTGCTTCCGCGCCCGAATTTTATGATTTTTTATCATAATTTAGGTAAAAGAATACATTGCAACAAGAAAATTGCTATTTCAAGTGTGGTAGGTATTCTAGAATTCAGCCAATGAAGCTTACAATATACAACGTATTCATCAAAAATAGGTAATATCTGACTTTATTTTTGTAAAAAATTATATAAATAATTGCTTCCGCGCCGAAATTTTATAATTTTTCATCATATTTTACGCATAGTATAGGTTTAAAAGCATGTTAATGAATGTTTTAACAAAAATATCCATTTCAAAAATAGGTAAAAACTGACTTTATTTTCTTAAAAAATCATATAAATATTTGCTTCCGCGCCCGAATTTTTTGATTTTTCTTCATATTTTAGCTAAAAGAAAACATTGCAACAAGAAAATTGCTATTTCAAGTGTGGTGGGTATTCTAGAATCCAGCCCATGTAACTTGCGATATACAACGTATTCATCAAAAATAGGTAAAATCTGACTTTATTTTTGTAAAAAATCATATAAATATTTGCTTCCGCGCCCGAATTTTATGATTTTTTATCATAATTTAGGTAAAAGAATACATTGCAACAAGAAAATTGCTATTTCAAGTGTGGTAGGTATTCTAGAATCCAGCTAATGAAGCTTACAATATACAACGTATTCATCAAAAATAGATCAAAACTGACTTTATTTTTTTAAAAAAATATTTAAATATTTGCTTCCGCGCCCAAATTCTATAATTTTTCATAATATTTTATCCATAGCATAGATTTAAAAGCATGTTTATGAATGTTTTAACAAAAATATCCATTTCAAAAAAAAGGGAAAATCTGAATTATTTTTGTAAAAAATCATATAAATATTTGCTTCCGCGCCAGAGTTTTATGATTTTTTATCATATTTTAGCTAAAAGAAAACATTGCAACAAGAAAATTGCTATTTCAACTGTTGTGGGTATTCTACAAGAAAATTGCTATTTTAAGTGTGGTAGGTAGTCTAGAATCCAGCCCATGTAGCTTACAAATTACAACGTATTCATCAAAAATAGATCAAATCTGACTTTATTTTTGTAAAAAATCATATAAATATTTGCTTCCGCGCCCGAATTTTATAATTTTTTATCATATTTTATCCATAGTATAGGTCCAAAGGCATGTTTATGAATGTTTTAACAAAAATATCCATTTCAAGAATAGGTAAAATCAGACTTTATTTCTATAATAAATCATATAAATATTTGCTTCCGCGCCGAATTTTATGATTTTTCATCATAATTTAGGTAAAAGAAAACATTGCAACAAGAAAATTGCTATTTCAAGTGTGGTAGGTATTCTAGAATCCAGCCCGTGTAGCTTACAATATACAACGTATTCATCAAAAATTGGTCAAATCTGACTTTATTTTTGTAAAAAATCATATAAATATTTGCTTCCGCGCCCGAATTTTATAATTTTTTATCATATTTTATCCATAGTATAGGTCCAAAAGCGTGTTTATGAATGTTTTAACAAAAATATCCATTTCAAGAATAGGTAAAATCAGACTTTATTTCCATAATAAATCATATAAATATTTGCTTCCGCGCCGAATTTTATGATTTTTCATCATAATTTAGGTAAAAGAAAACATTGCAACAAGAAAATTGCTATTTCAAGTGTGGTAGGTATTCTTGAATCCAGCCCGTGTAGCTTACAATATACAACGTATTCATCAAAAATAGGTAAAATCTGACTTCATTTTTGTAAAAAATCATAAAAATATTTGCTTCCGCGACCGAATTTTGTAATTTTTCATCATATTTTATTCAAAGTATAGGTCCAAAAGCATGTTTATGAATGTTTTAAGAAAAATATCCATTTCAAGAATAGGTAAAATCTGAATTTATTTTTGTGAAAAATCATATAAATATTTGCTTCCGCATCCGAATTTTATGATTTTTCATCATAATTTAGGTAAAAGAAAACATTGCAACAAGAAAATTGCTATTTCAAGTGTGGTAGGTATTCTAGAATCCAGCCCATGTAGCTTACAATATACAACGTATTCATCAAAAATAGGTAAAATCTGACTTCATTTTTGTATAAAATCATATAAATATTTGCTTCCGCGACCGAATTTTATAATTTTTCATCATATTTTTTCCAAAGTATACGTCCAAAAGCATGTTTATGAATGTTTTAACAAAAATATCCATTTCAAGAATAGGTAAAATCTGAATTTATTTCTGTAAAAAATCATATCAATATTTGCTTCCGCGCCCGAATTTTATGATTTTTTATCATAATTTAGGTAAAAGAATACATTGCAACAAGAAAATTGCTATTTCAAGTGTGGTAGGTATTCTAGAATTCAGCCAATGAAGCTTACAATATACAACGTATTCATCAAAAATAGGTAATATCTGACTTTATTTTTGTAAAAAATTATATAAATAATTGCTTCCGCGCCGAAATTTTATAATTTTTCATCATATTTTATGCATAGTATAGGTTTAAAAGCATGTTAATGAATGTTTTAACAAAAATATCCATTTCAAAAATAGGTAAAAACTGACTTTATTTTCTTAAAAAATCATATAAATATTTGCTTCCGCGCCCGAATTTTATGATTTTTCTTCATATTTTAGCTAAAAGAAAACATTGCAACAAGAAAATTGCTATTTCAAGTGTGGTGGGTATTCTAGAATCCAGCCCATGTTACTTGCGATATACAACGTATTCATCAAAAATAGGTAAAATCTGACTTTATTTTTGTAAAAAATCATATAAATATTTGCTTCCGCGCCCGAATTTTATGATTTTTTATCATAATTTAGGTAAAAGAATACATTGCAACAAGAAAATTGCTATTTCAAGTGTGGTAGGTATTCTAGAATCCAGCTAATGAAGCTTACAATATACAACGTATTCATCAAAAATAGATCAAAACTGACTTTATTTTTGTACGCGCTATCTCAGAGTATATTTGCTTCCGCGCCCAAATTTTATAATTTTTCATCATATTTTATCCATAGCATAGATTTAAAAGCATGTTTATGAATGTTTTAACAAAAATATCCATTTCAAAAAAAAGGGAAAATCTGAAATATTTTTGTAAAAAATCATATAAATATTTGCTTCCGCGCCCGAGTTTTATGATTTTTTATCATATTTTAGCTAAAAGAAAACATTGCAACAAGAAAATTGCTATTTCAACTGTTGTGGGTATTCTACAAGAAAATTGCTATTTTAAGTGTAGTAGGTAGTCTAGAATCCAGCCCATGTAGCTTACAAATTACAACGTATTCATCAAAAATAGATCAAATCTGACTTTATTTTTGTAAAAAATCATATAAATATTTGCTTCCGCGCCCGAATTTTATAATTTTTTATCATATTTTATCCATAGTATAGGTCCAAAGGCATGTTTATGAATGTTTTAACAAAAATATAAATTTCAAGAATAGGTAAAATCAGACTTTATTTCTATAATAAATCATATAAATATTTGCTTCCGCGTCGAATTTATGATTTTTCATCATAATTTAGGTAAAAGAAAACATTGCAACAAGAAAATTGCTATTTCAAGTGTGGTAGGTATTCTAGAATCCAGCCCGTGTAGCTTACAATATACAACGTATTCATCAAAAATTGGTCAAATCTGACTTTATTTTTGTAAAAAATCATATAAATATTTGCTTCCGCGCCCGAATTTTATAATTTTTTATCATATTTTATCCATAGTATAGGTCCAAAAGCGTGTTTATGAATGTTTTAACAAAAATATCCATTTCAAGAATAGGTAAAATCAGACTTTATTTCAATAATAAATCATATAAATATTTGCTTCCGCGCCGAATTTTATGATTTTTCATCATAATTTAGGTAAAAGAATACATTGCAACAAGAAAATTGCTATTTCAAGTGTGGTAGGTATTCTAGAATCCAGCCCGTGTAGCTTACAATATACAACGTATTCATCAAAAATAGGTAAAATCTGACTTCATTTTTGTAAAAAATCATAAAAATATTTGCTTCCGCGACCGAATTTTGTAATTTTTCATCATATTTTATCCAAAGTATAGGTCCAAAAGCATGTTTATGAATGTTTTAAGAAAAATATCCATTTCAAGAATAGGTAAAATCTGAATTTATTTTTGTAAAAAATCATATAAATATTTGCTTCCGCATCCGAATTTTATGATTTTTCATCATAATTTAGGTAAAAGAAAACATTGCAACAAGAAAATTGCTATTTCAAGTGTGGTAGGTATTCTAGAATCCAGCCCATGTAGCTTACAATATACAACGTATTCATCAAAAATAGGTAAAATCTGACTTAATTTTTGTAAAAAATCATATAAATATTTGCTTCCGCGCCCGAATTTTATGATTTTTTATCATAATTTAGGTAAAAGAATACATTGCAACAAGAAAATTGCTATTTCAAGTGTAGTAGGTATTCTAGAATCCAGCTAATGAAGCTTACAATATACAACGTATTCATCAAAAATAGATCAAAACTGACTTTATTTTTGTAAAAAAATATTTAAATATTTGCTTCCGCGCCCAAATTTTATAATTTTTCATCATATTTTATCCATAGCATAGATTTAAAAGCATGTTTATGAATGTTTTAACAAAAATATCCATTTCAAAAATAGGTAAAATCTGAATTATTTTTGTAAAAAATCATATAAATATTTGCTTCCGCGCCCGAGTTTTATGATTTTTTATCATATTTTAGCTAAAAGAAAACATTGCAACAAGAAAATTGCTATTTCAACTGTTGTGGGTATTCTACAAGAAAATTGCTATTTTAAGTGTGGTAGGTAGTCTAGAATCCAGCCCATGTAGCTTACAAATTACAACGTATTCATCAAAAACAGATCAAATCTGACTTTATTTTTGTAAAAAATCATATAAATATTTGCTTCCGCGCCCGAATTTTATAATTTTTTATCATATTTTATCCATAGTATAGGTCCAAAGGCATGTTTATGAATGTTTTAACAAAAATATCCATTTCAAGAATAGGTAAAATCAGACTTTATTTCTATAATAAATCATATAAATATTTGCTTCCGCGCCGAATTTTATGATTTTTCATCATAATTTAGGTAAAAGAAAACATTGCAACAAGAAAATTGCTATTTCAAGTGTGGTAGGTATTCTAGAATCCAGCCCGTGTAGCTTACAATATACAACGTATTCATCAAAAATATGTCAAATCTGACTTTATTTTTGTAAAAAATCATATAAATATTTGCTTCCGCGCCCGAATTTTATAATTTTTTATCATATTTTATCCATAGTATAGGTCCAAAAGCGTGTTTATGAATGTTTTAACAAAAATATCCATTTCAAGAATAGGTAAAATCAGCCTTTATTTCTATAATAAATCATATAAATATTTGCTTCCGCGCCGAATTTTATGATTTTTCATCATAATTTAGGTAAAAGAAAACATTGCAACAAGAAAATTGCTATTTCAAGTGTGGTAGGTATTCTAGAATACAGCCAATGAAGCTTACAATATACAACGTATTCATCAAAAATAGGTAAAATCTGAATTTATTTTTGTAAAAAATTATATAAATATTTGCTTCCGCGCCCGAATTTTATAATTTTTTATCATATTTTATGCATAGTATCGGTTAAAAAGCATGTTTATGAATGTTTTAACAAAAATTTCCATTTCAAAAATAGGTAAAATCTGATTCTATTTTTGTAAAAAATCATAATTATAAATATTTGCTTTCGCGCCCGAATTATATGATTTTTCATCATATTTTAGCTAAAAGATAACATTGCAACAAGAAAATTGCTATTTCAAGTGTGGTAGGTATTCTAGAATCCAGCCAATAAAGCTTACAATATACAACGTATTCATCAAAAATAGGTAAAATCTGAATTTATTTTTGTAAAAAATTATATAAATATTTGCTTCCGCGCCCGAGTTTTATAATTTTTCATCAAATTTTATGCATAGTATCGGTTTAAAAGCATGTTTATGAATGTTTTAACAAAATTATCCATTTCAAAAATAGGTAAAATCTGATTCTACTTTTGTAAAAAAAACATAATTATAAATATTTGCTTTCGCGCCCGAATTTTATGATTTTTTATTATATTTTAGCTAAAAGAAAACATTGCAACATGAAAATTGCTATTTCAAGTGTGGTGGGTATTCTAGAATCCGGCCCATGTAGCTTGCGATATACAACGTGTTTATCAAAAATAGGTAAAATCTGACTTTATTTTTGTAAAAAAATCATATAAATATTTGCTTTCGCGCCCGAATTTTATGAGTTTTCATCATATTTTAGCTAAATGAAAACATTGCAACAAGAAAATTGCTATTTCAAGTGTGGTGGGTATTCCAGAATCCAGCCCATGTAGCTTAAAATATACAACGTATTCATCAAAAATAGGTAAAATCTGACTTTATTTTTGTAAAAAATTATACAAATATTTGCTTCCGCGCCCGAATTTGATGATTTTTCATCATATTTTAGCTTAAAGAAAACATTGCAACAAGAAAATTGCTATTTTAAGTGTGGTGGGTATTCTAGAATCCAGCCCATGTAGCTTACAATATACAACGTATTCATCAAAAATAGGTAAAATCTGACTTCATTTTTGTAAAATATCATACAAATATTTGCTTCCGCGACCGAATTTTATAATTTTTCATCATATTTTATCCAAAGTATACGTCCAAAAGCATGTTTATGAATGTTTTAACAAAAATATCCATTTCAAGAATAGGTAAAATCTGACTTTATTTCTGTAAAAAATCATATAAATATTTGCTTCCGCGCCCGAATTTTATGATTTTTCATCATAATTTAGGTAAAAGAATACATTGCAACAAGTAAATTGCTATTTCAAGTGTGGTAGGTATTCTAGAATCCAGCCAATGAAGCTAACATACAACGTATTCATCAAAAATAGGTAAAATCTGACTTTATTTTTGTAAAAAATCATATAAATATTTGCTTCCGCGCCCGAATTTTATAATTTTTCATCATATTTTATCCATAGTATAGGTCCAAAAGCATGTTTATGAATGTTTTAACAAAAATATCCATTTCAAGAATAGGTAAAATCTTACTTTATTTTTGTAAAAAATCATATAACTATTTGCTTCCGCGCCCGAACTTTATGATTTTTCATCATATTTTAGCTTAAAGAAAACATTGCAACAAGAAAATTGCTATTTCAAGTGTGGTGGGTATTCTAGAATCCAGCCCATGTAGCTTACAATATACAACGTATTCATCAAAAATAGGTAAAATCTGACTTCATTTTTGTAAAAAATCATATAAATATTTGCTTCCGCGACCGAATTTTATAATTTTTCATCATATTTTATCCAAAGTATACGTCCAAAAGCATGTTTATGAATGTTTTAACAAAAATATCCATTTTAAGAATAGGTAAAATCTGACTTTATTTCTGTAAAAAATCATATAAATATTTGCTTTCGCGCCCGAATTTTATGAGTTTTCATCATATTTTAGCTAAATGAATACATTGCAACAAGAAAATTGCTATTTCAATTGTGGTAGGTATTCTAGAATCCAGCCAATGAAGCTAACATACAACGTATTCATCAAAATTAGGTAAAATCTGACTTCATTTTTGTAAAAAATCATATAAATATTTGCTATAGAAAAAAGTGACGTGGTAGAGTGAAGAGTTAGTGTAGTGGCTAAATAGTTTTGTCAATCTTTAAGGAGCAAAATTAAACAAAAATAAGTGATTCTTGTATCTTCGCAGTAGTTACAAGTTGTGGATGTTGTGATATTGTGGAGGCAAGGTTCTTAGAAACGATAAACAGGATATTAAGATAAAAGTAAGTTCATACAACTTATAGGTTATCTAGGTGTCATATTACATGTCATATCAAATCCCAGCGAAGCAGCGACCTCGTAGCGACATCTAGCGTCTAATAGTAACATCTAGCCAGCGGTTTTTACAGGTGACTGTTTGAATTAAGTAGGACAGTCACAATAACTGAATTACCGACGCTAAGCTACTATTTAGAACGCACAGATAGAGCTAGTAGCACAACATGGAAACAAAAATATTAGAAGCGATAGCAGATTTAAAAACTGACATAGCATTTATAAAAAAGACAATGCAAGATAGATTTATAATGACAGCAGACGCCCTTGATGATCATAAGAAAATATTAATCGACCACGAAGAACGGTGGGCAGAACTAGAGCGCAGTAAAAGACAAAAAAATATTGTTATATTTGGATTATTGGAAAGAGAGACAAGCAGACATGAACTCGAGAAGGAATGCCTAGATTTAATTTCCCAAAAATTAAAAGTAGATATATCCATCTTTGAGATAGATAACATATATAGAATTGGAGTTAAAAAGGACCGCAAGAATAGACCAGTTTTAATAAGATTCACTTCAAGGAGGAAGGTAATAGATATTTTAACAAATACAAAATTATTAAAAGGAACAAACATTGTAATATCAGAAGACTTCCCAAAAGAAGTAGCAGAAGAAAGGAAGCGGCTATTACCATTAATGAAAGAGATGCGTAAAGAGGGCAAACACGCAATAATAAAATACAACAAGCTGTATGTTGACGGTAAACCAATTAAAAAAGAAGAGGCAATAAGAACGTTGCACGAAAAAAACGAAAAGAAAAGACAACTATCAGAAGAAAAAGTTGAAGAAGAAACAAAGGAAAGAGGACCTCAAAAAAATGCATCATGCAATGAAAGACAAGAAATGAAGAGACAGAAACCAATAACCCAATATGTAACAAATAATCCTGATTATAGGGACCGTCAAAGGTCAAGCAGCTATAGTAGATATGATGAAAGACCAATTAAAGGCAGCGCAACAGGATCCACTTACAGAGAAACGGCGCCAACAGCACCACCAAAAGAGGAAGAGCCAAAAAACTACTCAAAATAAGCGCGCTGAATAACACAGATCGAACTAAAATAGGATTTTGGAACATCGCCGGCTTAAAGAATAAGGACAACGATTTTTGGAATTTTATAGAAGAATTTGATTTTATCGGGCTAGTAGAAACATGGATAGAAGAGAAAGACTGGACGAAATGGGAAACCAAACTTCCGAATAGATTTAAATGGAAATGCGTATATGCAAATAGAGAACATAAAAAGGGAAGAGCTAAAGGAGGAATAATAACTGGGGTCAGAAACACATTAGAGGAACTACCAGAGGGAAGAAGTATGGACCAAATGCAAGAACGAACATTACTAATAGATGGAGAAAAATGGAAAATAATAACAACATACAGCAAAGGAGAAATAAAACTCATACAAGAGCAAATAGAAGAAACAGAGGACAGACATGAATACAATTTATTATTAGGAGGAGACTTCAACGCCAGAATAGGGGAAGAAGGAAAAATTATTGATACTAGAGATGGATCTGAAAAAAACAGGTCATCAAAAGACAAAATAATTAACAGCGAAGGAGAAAAACTCCTAGAATTCGTGGAAGAAAATGGACTGAAAATATTGAATGGACATACGACAGGAGACGAAAAAGGGGAATTTACTTATATTGGCCCAAACGGAGAATCAGTTATAGACTACGGCATTGCAAATGAAGAAGCAATGGATAAAATAATATCTTTCACAGTAACAGATAGAATAGAATCTGATCACCAGCCACTTGTCATAGAATTAGAAAACCTTAGTGAAAAAACAAAAACAGAAGGAAAAATAAGAATAGATTGGTCTGAAGAAGGCAAGAAAAAGTATCAAGAAAAATTAAAAGAAAAAATATTTGAAGAAGACGACTGTAACAAAGCTTTAGACGAACTGATAGAAAATATACACAGCTGATTAACAAAGAAAATTTGGAAGAAAAAAGTTAATATCAGAAAAAGTAATTGGTGGGACTGCGAATGTAGAACCAAAAGAAATTTAGTTCGAAACTTACAGAAGAACTGGAGAAAAGGCACGGGAAGGAAAGAAGACTTTCTAAAGGAGCGAAAAGAATATAGAGAATTATGCAAAACAAAGCAAAAACTAGAACAAAAAAGAGAAGAGGAAAAAATAAGAAATATATCAAATGAAACAGATATCTGGCAATATATTAATTCAGAAAGAAAAAACCATATCACAGTCAGCAAAAACATACCAATGAGCACTTGGAGAAAATACTTTATGACTCAGTTAAACGGAACTGATGAAAAATATACTATATCATTAGAAACACAAGCCACACATAGTATGAAGACAGATATAACAGAAAGTGATGTAAGACGACAAATACAGAAACTAAGAAAACGAAAAGCCGCAGGCGAAGACGGAATACAGAACGAGGCTTGGATATACGGAACAAACGAAGCAGTCGATAGACTTACAAAAATAATAAATAATGTTTGGAAAGGAAAAGGCTTTCCACAAAGGTGGAGAAAAGGTATTATTAGTCCAATACACAAAAACGGAGACAGAGAAGAAACTAAAAACTACAGAGGCATAACACTGCTTGACACGGCATACAAAATATACGCCATGATCTTAGAGGAGAAATTAAGTAAAGAAGCAGAAGAGAGAAATATACTACAAGATAACCAAGCAGGCTTTAGAAAAGGAAGAAGTACAATTGATAACATCTATATATTAAATTATGCAATACAGAAGGAAATAAGCAAAAAAAAGGGAAAATTATATGTACTATTTGCAGATTTGAAAGCAGCATTCGATATTGTAAATAGGAAAAAGATGATTGACATATTGACGAAATCTGGCATCGAAGAAAACCTAGTAGAAAGAATAGCAGAAATATACTCTGAAACCATAAGTTCGGTGAAAATAGACGGAGAAGAAGGAGATGATTTTTGGACAACGTGCGGAGTTAGGCAAGGGTGCCCATTAAGCCCTATTCTTTTCTCAATTTACATGTCAGACATTGAAGCTCACTTTACTAAAGGACAGACAGGAGGCATAGTAATTGGGAGCAAAAA
This sequence comes from Stenolophus ochropezus, assembly GCA_035578165.1. Classification (NCBI taxonomy): domain Eukaryota; kingdom Metazoa; phylum Arthropoda; class Insecta; order Coleoptera; family Carabidae; genus Stenolophus; species Stenolophus ochropezus. The sequence continues at coordinate 31,257 of JAQOWZ010000443.1, forward strand.
GTTTTGGACATTATCGTATGCCGACGACCTGGCAATAGTTGCGAAAACAAAACAAGAAATGGATTCCATAATGAAGAGACTAATGATATACTTAAAGAAAAAAGACATGGTGTTAAACACAGAAAAAACCAAGATTGTTGTTTTCAATAAAGGAAGAGGTAGGGAAACAAAAGAAACGTGGACATGGGAAGGAAAAGAAATAGAAAAAGTAAAAACTTTCAAATACTTGGGGTATACATTTCACAAGAATGGTGAAGAGAATGAACATATAAAGCAAACAACAAAAAAAGCAAACATAGCTCTTCCACAAATCTGGGGCATAGGGCAAAGAAAATTCAAAAACAACTTTAAATTAAGAATGTTACTGTTTGATAAATTGATAGCGAGCATTATAATGTATGGAGCCGAAATTTGGGGTTGGAAAGAACAAAACGAAATAGAAAAAATTCAAACAAAATATATACGATGGATACTCGGACTAGATAAACAAACACCGGTATATATAATAGAGGAAGAAACAAAACGGTTTAAAATGAAGACTGAAGCAGGAAGGAGAGCAATGAAGTATGAAGAGAAATTAAGAGGGACACCATGGAAAAGTCTTGCATTTGATTGTTGGGCAGAAATAACAAAAAAAGAAGAAAGAAAACAAGAAAAGAACCAATGGGAAGCAAAACGGGCAAAATTCTATGAAAGCAACGGACATTCAACAACAGACATAGGAAGACGAAGAAATACAGGCCAAAACATGGTAGATGAAATTACACGGACGGAACAAGATATACAAGCTCAGATAAGAAGAGAAAAGATATACAAATCAACTTATAACCCAGGATATAAATACTTACTGACTATAAGCAAACCTCTATACTTGACAACAGAAAACAAAAATTTAAAAATAATCGCAAGATTTAGAACGGGAAACGAAGAAAAAAGGAATAAATACTGGATAGGAGACGAAGACAGACAATGCAGAATATGTGGGAGAGACTTTGAGACAATAAATCACTTAAGAAGAGACTGTAGCGAAAACCTGAGAAATGACAAATCTACACAACAGATACTACACGACGAAAACCCAGACACAGATTGGATGAAGAAAGTATATATAAGTAGATTAAATAGTAAGTTATAATAATGTAAATACCACATGAAATGTAAAATATAGATAATGTAGAAATTTGAACACCGAAAGGTAACAAATAAAATATTTACTACTATAAATATTTGCTTCCGCGCCCGAATTTTATAATTTTTCATCATATTTTATCCATAGTATAGGTCCAAAAGCATGTTTATGAATGTTTTAACAAAAATATCCATTTCAAGAATAGGTAAAATCTTACTTTATTTTTGTAAAAAATCATATAACTATTTGCTTCCGCGCCCGAATTTTATGATTTTTCATCATATTTTAGCTTAAAGAAAACATTACAACAAGAAAATTGCTATTTCAAGTGTGGTGGGTATTCTAGAATCCAGCCCATGTAGCTTACAATATACAACGTATTCATCAAAAATAGGTAAAATCTGACTTCATTTTTGTAAAAAATCATATAAATATTTGCTTCCGCGACCGAATTTTATAATTTTTCCTCATATTTTACCTAAAGTATACGTCCAAAAGCATGTTTATGAATGTTTTAACAAAAATATCCATTCCAAGAATAGGTAAAATCTTACTTTATTTTTGTAAAAAATCATATAACTATTTGCTTCCGCGCCCGAATATTATGATTTTTCATCATATTTTAGCTAAAAGATAACATTGCAACAAGAAAATTGCTATTTCAAGTGTGGTTGGTATTCTAGAATCCAGCCAATGAAGCTTACAATATACAACGTATTTATCAAAAATAGGTAAAATCTGAATTTATTTTTGTAAAAAATTATATAAATATTTGTTTCCGCGCCCGAATTTTATAATTTTTCATCATATTTTATCCAAAGTATAGGTCCAAAAGCATGTTTATGAATATTTTAACAAAAATATCCATTTCAAGAATAGGTAAAATCTGAATTTATTTTTGTAAAAAATCATATAAATATTTGCTTCCGCATCCGAATTTTATGATTTTTCATCATAATTTAGGTAAAAGAAAACATTGCAACAAGAAAATTGCTATTTCAAGTGTGGTAGGTATTCTAGAATCCGGCCCATGTAGCTTACAATATACAACGTATTCATCAAAAAAAGGTAAAATCTGATTTTATTTTTGTAAAAAATAATATAAATATTTGCTTCCACGCCCGAATTTTATGATTTTTCATTATATTTTAGCTAAATGAAAACATTGCAACAAGAAAATTGCTATTTCAAGTGTGGTGGGTATTCTAGAATCCAGCCCATGTAGCTTGCGATATACAACGTATTCATCAAAAATAGGTAAAATCTGACTTTCTTTTTGTAAAAAATCATATAAATATTTGCTTCCGCGCCCGAATTTTATAATTTTTCATCATATTTTATCCATAGTATAGGTCCAAAAGCATGTTTATGAATGTTTTAACAAAAATATCCATTTCAAGAGTAGGTAAAATCTGACTTTATTTTTGTAAAAAATCATATAAATATTTTTTTTCGCGCCCGAATTTTATGATTTTTTATCATATTTTAGCTAAAAGAAAACATTGCAACAAAAAAATTGCTATTTTAAGTGTGGTAGGTAGTCTAGAATCCAGCCCATGTAGCTTACAATATACAACGTATTCATCAAAAATAGGTCAAATCTGACTTTATTTTTGTAAAAAATCATATAAATATTTGCTTCCGCGCCTGAATTTTATAATTTTTTATCATATTTTATCCATAGTATAGGTCCAAAAGCATGTTTAAGAATGTTTTAACAAAAATATCCATTTAAAGAATAGGTAAAATCTGACTTTACTTTTATAAAAAATCATATAAATACTTGCTTCCGCGCCCGAATTTTATGATTTTTCATCATATTTTAGCTAAAAGAAAACATTGCAACAAGAAAATTGCTGTTTCAAGTGTTGTAGGTATTCTAGAATCCAACTAATGAAGCTTTAAATATACAACGTATTCATCAAAAATATGTATTCTAGAATCTAACTAATGAAGCTTTAAATATACAACGTATTCATCAAAAATAGGTAAAATCTGACTTTATTTTTGTAAAAAAAATATTCAAATATATACTTCCGAGCCCGAATTTTATACTTTTTCATCATAATTTATCCAAAGTATAGGTTTAAAAGCATGTTTATGTATGTGTTAACAAAAATATCCATTTCAAAAATAAGTAAAATCTGACTTTATTTTTGTAAAAAATCATATAAATATTTGCTTCCGCGCCCGAATTTTATGATTTTTTATCATATTTTATCCATAGTATAGGTCCAAAAGCATATTTATGAATGTTTTAACAAAAATATCCATTTCAAGAATAGGTAAAATCTGACTTTATTTTTGTAAAGAATCATAAATATTTGCTTCCGCGCCCGAATTTTATAATTTTTTATCATATTTTATTCAAAGTATACGTCCAAAAGCATGTTTATGTATGTTTTAACAAAAATATCCATTTCTAGAATAGGTAAAATCTGACTTTATTTCTGTAAAAAATTATATAAATATTTTCTTCCGCGCCCGAATTTTATGATTTTTCATCATCATTTAGGTAAAAGAATACATTGCAACAAGAAAATTCCTATTTCAAGTGTGGTAGGTATTCTAGAATCCAGCTAATGAAGCTTTAAATATACAACGTATTCATCAAAAAAAGGTAAAATCTGATTTTATTTTTGTAAAAATCATATAAATATTTGCTTCCGCGCCCGAATTTTATGATTTTTCATCATATTTCAGCTAAAAGAAAACATTGCAACAAGAAAATTGCTATTTCAAGTGTGGTAGGTATTCTAGAATCCAGCCCATGTAGCTTACAATATACAACGTATTCATCAAAAATAGGTAAAATCTGACTTTATTTTTGTAAAAAATAATATAAATATTTGCTTCCGCGCCCGAATTTTATAATTTTTCATCATATTTTATCCATAGTATAGGTCCAAAAGCATGTTTATGAATGTTTTAACAAAAATATCCATTTCAAGAGTAGGTAAAATCTGACTTTATTTTTGTAAAAAATCATATAAATATTTGCTTCCGCGACCGAATTTTATAATTTTCCATCATATTTTATTCAAAGTATACGTCCAAAAGCATGTTTATAAATGTTTTAACAAAAATATCCATTTCAAGAATAGGTAAAATCTGAATTTATTTCTGTAAAAAATCATATAAATATTTGCTTCCGCGACCGAATTTTATGATTTTTCATCATAATTTAGGTAAAAGAATACATTGCAACAAGAAAATTGCTATTTCAAGTGTGGTAGGTATTCTAGAATCCAGCCAATGAAGCTAACAATATACAACGTATTCATCAAAAATAGGTAAAATCTGACTTTATTTTTGTAAAAAATTTAATAAATATTTGCTTCCGCGCCCGAATTTTAAAATTTTTCATCATATTTTATGCATAGTATAGGTTTAAAAGCATGTTTATGAATGTTTGAACAAAGATATCCATTTCAAAAATAGGTAAAAACTGACTTTATTTTCGTTAAAAATCATATAAATATTAGCTTCCGCGCCCGAATTTTATGAGTTTTCATCATATTTTAGCTAAAAGAAAACATTGCAACAAGAAAATTGCTATTTCAAGTGTGGTGGGTATTCTAAAATCCAGCTCATGTAGCTTAGGATATACAACGTATTCATCAAAAATAGGTAAAATCTGACTTTATTTTTGTAAAAAATCATATAAATATTTGCTTCCGCGCCCGAATTTTATAATTTTTCATCATATTTTATCCATAGTATAGGTCCAAAAGCCTGTTTATGAATGTTTTAGCAAAAATATCCATTTCAAGAATAGGTAAAATCTGTCTTAATTTTTCTAAAAAAATCATATAAATATTTGCTTCCGCGCCCGAATTTTATGATTTTTCATCATATTTTAGCTAAAACAAAACATTGCAACAAGAAAATTGCTGTTTCAAGTGTGGTAGGTATTCTAAAATCCAGCCCATGTAGCTTACAATATACAACGTATTCATCAAAAATAGATAAAATCTGACTATTTTTGTAAAAAATCATATAAATATTTGCTTCCGCCACCGAATTTTATAATTTTTCATCATATTTTATCCAAAGTATAGTTCCAAAAGCATGTTTATGAATGTTTTAACAAAAATATCCATTTCAAGAATAGATAAAATCTGAATTTATTTTTTTAAAAAATCATATAAATATTTGCTTCCGCATCCGAATTTATGATTTTTCATCCTAATTTAGGTAAAAGAAAACATTGCAACAAGAAAATTGCTATTTCAAGTGTGGTGGGTATTCTAGAATCCAGCCCATGTAGCTTGCGATATGCAACGTATTCATTAAAAATAGGTAAAATCTGACTTTATTTTTGTATAAAATCATAAAAATATTTGCTTCCGCGCCTGAATTTTATAATTTTTTATCATATTTTATCCAAAGTATAGGTCCAAAAGCATGTTTATGAATGTTTTAGCAAAAATATCCATTTCAAAAATAGGTAAAATCTGACTTTATTTCTGTAAAAAATCATATAAATATTTGCTTCCGCGCCCGAATTTTAGATTTTTTATCATAATTTAGGTAAAAGAATACATAGCAACAAGAAAATTGCTATTTCAAGTGTGGTAGGTATTCTAGAATCCACCCAATGAAGCTTACAATATACAAAGCATTCATCAAAAATAGGTAAAATCTGAATTTATTTTTGTAAAAAATTAAATAAATATTTGCTTCCGCGCCCGAATCTTATAATTTTTCATCATATTTTATGCATAGTATAGGTTTAAAAGCATGTTTATGAATGTTTGAACAAAGATATCCATTTCAAAAATAGGTAAAAACTGACTTTATTTTCGTTAAAAATCATATAAATATTAGCTTCCGCGCCCGAATTTTATGAGTTTTCATCATATTTTAGCTAAAAGAAAACATTGCAACAAGAAAATTGCTATTTCAAGTGTGGTGGGTATTCTAAAATCCAGCTCATGTAGCTTAGGATATACAACGTATTCATCAAAAATAGGTAAAATCTGACTTTATTTTTGTAAAAAATCATATAAATATTTGCTTCCGCGCCCGAATTTTATAATTTTTCATCATATTTTATCCATAGTATAGGTCCAAAAGCCTGTTTATGAATGTTTTAGCAAAAATATCCATTTCAAGAATAGGTAAAATCTGACTTAATTTTTCTAAAAAATCATATAAATATTTGCTTCCGCGCCCGAATTTTATGATTTTTCATCATATTTTAGCTAAAACAAAACATTGCAACAAGAAAATTGCTGTTTCAAGTGTGGTAGGTATTCTAAAATCCAGCCCATGTAGCTTACAATATACAACGTATTCATCAAAAATAGATAAAATCTGACTATTTTTGTAAAAAATCATATAAATATTTGCTTCCGCCACCGAATTTTATAATTTTTCATCATATTTTATCCAAAGTATAGTTCCAAAAGCATGTTTATGAATGTTTTAACAAAAATATCCATTTCAAGAATAGATAAAATCTGAATTTATTTTTTTAAAAAATCATATAAATATTTGCTTCCGCATCCGAATTTTATGATTTTTCATCCTAATTTAGGTAAAAGAAAACATTGCAACAAGAAAATTGCTATTTCAAGTGTGGTGGGTATTCTAGAATCCAGCCCATGTAGCTTGCGATATGCAACGTATTCATTAAAAATAGGTAAAATCTGACTTTATTTTTGTATAAAATCATAAAAATATTTGCTTCCGCGCCTGAATTTTATAATTTTTTATCATATTTTATCCAAAGTATAGGTCCAAAAGCATGTTTATGAATGTTTTAGCAAAAATATCCATTTCAAAAATAGGTAAAAACAGACTTTATTTTCGTTAAAAATCATAAATATTAGCTTCCGCGCCCGAATTTTATGATTTTTCATCATATTTTAGCTAAAAAAAACATTGCAACAAGAAAATTGCTATTTCAAGTGTGGTGGGTATTCTAGAATCCAGCCCATGTAGCTTGCGATATACAACGTATTCATTAAAAATAGGTAAAATCTGACTTTATTTTTGTATAAAATCATACAAATATTTGCTTCCGCGCCCGAATTTTATAATTTTTCATCATAATTTATCCATAGTATAGGTCCAAAAGCATGTTTATGAATGTTTTAACAAAAATATCCATTTCAAGAATAGGTAAACTCTGACATTATTTTTGTAAAAAATCATATAAATATTTTCTTCCGCGCCCGAATTTTATGATTTTTTATCATAATTTAGCTAAAAGAAAACATTGCTACAAGAAAATTGCTATTTCAAGTGTGGTAGGTATTCTAGAATCCAGCCCATGTAGCTTACAATATACAACGTATTCATCAAAAATAGGTAAAATCTGACTTTATTTTTGTAAAAAATTATATAAATACTTGCTTCCGCGACCGAATTTTATAATTTTTCATCATATTTTATCCAAAGTATACGTCCAAAAGCATGTTTATGGAATGTTTTAACAAAAATATCCATTTCAAGAATAGGTAAAATCTGACATTATTTCTGTAAAAAATCATATAAGTATTTGCTTCCGCGCCCGAATTTTATGATTTTTCATCATAATTTAGGTAAAAGAATACATTGCAACAAGAAAATTGCTATTTCAAGTGTGGTAGGTATTCTAGAATCCAGCTCATGTAGCTTAGGATATACAACGTATTCATCAAAAATAGGTAAAATCTGACTTTATTTTTGTAAAAAATCATATAAATATTTGCTTCCGCGCCCGAATTTTATAATTTTTCATCATATTTTATCCATAGTATAGGTCCAAAAGCATGTTTATGAATGTTTTAGCAAAAATATCCATTTCAAGATTAGGTAAAATCTGACTTTATTTTTCTAAAAAATCATATAAATATTTGCTTCCGCATCCGAATTTTATGATTTTTCATCCTAATTTAATAAAAGAAAACATTGCAACAAGAAAATTGCTATTTCAAGTGTGGTGGGTATTCTAGAATCCAGCCCATGTAGCTTGCGATATGCAACGTATTCATTAAAAATAGGTAAAATCTGACTTTATTTTTGTAAAAAATCATATAAATATTTGCTTCCGCGCCCGAATTTTATAATTTTTTATCATATTTTATCCATAGTATAGGTCCAAAAACATGTTTAAGAATGTTTTAACAAAAATATCCATTTTAAGAATAGGTAAAATCTGACTTTATTTTTGTAAAAAATCATATAAATATTTGCTTCCGCGTCCTAATTTTATGATTTTTCATCATATTTTAGTTAAAAGAAAACATTGCAACAAGAAAATTGCTGTTTCAAGTGTGGTAGGTATTTTAGAATCCTGCCCATGTAACTTACAATATACAACGTATTCATCAAAAATAGGTAAAATCTGACTTTATTTTTTTTTAAATCATAAAAATATTTGCTTCCGCGACCGAATTTTATAATTTTTTATCATATTTTATCCAAAGTATAGGTCCAAAAGCAGGTTTATGAATGTTTTATCAAAAATATCCATTTCAAGAATAGGTAAAATCTGAATTTATTTTTGTAAAAAATCATATAAATATTTGCTTCCGCTCCCGAATTTTATGATTTTTCATCATATTTCAGCTAAAAGAAAACATTGCAACAAGAAAATTGCTATTTCAAGTATTGTGGGTATTCTAGAATCCAGCCCATGTAGCTTACAATATACAACGTAATCATCAAAAATAGGTAAAATCTGACTTCATTTTTGTAAAAAATCATATAAATATTTGCTTCCGCGACGGAATTTTATAATTTTTCATCATATTTTCTCCAAAGTATACGTCCAAAAGCATGTTTATGAATGTTTTAACAAAAATATCCATTTCAAGAATAGGTAAAATCTGACTTTATTTCTGTAAAAAATCATATACATATTTGCTTCCGCGCCCGAATTTTATGATTTTTCATCATAATTTAGGTAAAAGAACACATTGCAACAAGAAAATTGCTATTTCAAGTGTGGTAGGTATTCTAGAACTTAGCCAATGAACTCTGAGATAGCGCGT
>JAQOWZ010000444.1:0-40306 GCA_035578165.1 Stenolophus ochropezus
TAATATGTAAAATCTGACTTTATTTTTGTAAAAAATCATATAAATATTTGCTTCCGAGCCCAAATTTTATGATTTTTTATCATATTTTAGCTAAAAGAAAACATTGCAACAAGAAAATTGCTATTTCAAGTGTGTTAGGTATTCTAGAATCCAGTCCATGTAGCTTACAATATACAACGTATTCATCAAAAATAGGTAAAATCTGACTTTTTTTTTGTAAAAAATCATATAAATATTTGTTTCCGCGCCCGAATTTTATAATTTTTCATCATATTTTATCCGCAATATACGTCCAAAAGCATGTTTATAAATGTTTTAACAAAAATATCCATTTCAAGAATAGGAATAATCTGACTTTATTTTTGTAAAAAATCATATAAATATTTGCTTCCGCGCCCGATTTTTATGATTTTTCATCATATTTTAGGTAAAAGAAAACATTGCAACAAGAAAATTGCTATTTCAAGTGTGGTAGGTGTTCTAGAATCCAGCCAATGAAGCTTACAATATACAACGTATTCATCAAAAATAGGTAAAATCTGACTTTATTTTTGTAAAAAATTACACTAAATATTTGCTTCCGCGCTCGAATTTTATAATTTTTCATCATATTTTATCCATAGTATAGGTCCAAATTCATGTTTATGAACGTTTTAACAAAAATATCCATTTCAAAAATATGTAAAATCTTACTTTATTTTTGTAAAAATCATATAAATATTTGCTTTCGAGCCCGAGTTTTATAATATTTCATCATATTTTATCCATAGTATAGGTCCAAATTCATGTTTATGAACGTTTTAACAAAAATATCCATTTCAAAAATATGTAAAATCTGACTTTATTTTTGTAAAAAATCATATAAATATTTGCTTCCGAGTCCAAATTTTATGATTTTTCATCATATTTTAGCTAAAAGAAAACATTGCAACAAGAAAATTGCTATTTCAAGTGTGTTAGGTATTCTAGAATCCAGTCCATGTAGCTTACAATATACAACGTATTCATCAAAAATAGGTAAATACTGACTTTTTTTTTGTTAAAAATCATATAAATATTTGTTTGCGCGCCCGAATTTTATAATTTTTCATCATATTTTATCCGCAATATAGGTCCAAAAGCATGTTTATAAATGTTTTAACAAAAATATCCATTTCAAGAATAGGAAAAATCTGACTTTATTTTTGTAAAAAATCATTAAATATTTGCTTCCGCGCCCGATTTTTATGATTTTTCATCATAATTTAGGTAAAAGAAAACATTGCAACAAGAAAATTGCTATTTCAAGTGTGGTAGGTGTTCTAGAATCCAGCCAATGAAGCTTACAATATACAACGTATTCATCAAAAATAGGTAAAATCTGACTTTATTTTTGTAAAAAATTATATAAATATTTGCTTCCGCGCTCGAATTTTTATAATTTTTCATCATATTTTATCCATAGTATAGGTCCAAATTCATGTTTATGAACGTTTTAACAAAAATATCCATTTCAAAAATATGTAAAATCTTACTTTATTTTTCTAAAAAATCATATAAATATTTGCTTCCGAGCCCGAGATTTATAATTTTTCATCATATTTTATCCATAGTATAGGTCCAAATTCATGTTTATGAACGTTTTAACAAAAATATCCATTTCAAAAATATGTAAAATCTGACTTTATTTCTGTAAAAAATCATATAAATATTTGCTTCCGAGCCCAAATTTTATGATTTTTCATCATATTTTATCCATAGTATAGGTCCAAATTCATGTTTATGAACGTTTTAAACAAAAATATCCATTTTAAAAATATGTAAAATCTGACTTTATTTTTGTAAAAAATCATATAAATATTTGCTTCCGAGCCCAATTTTTATGATTTTTTCATCATATTTTAGCTAAAGAAAACATTGCAACAATAAAATTGCTATTCAAGTGTGTTAGGTATTCTAGAATCCAGTCCATGTAGCTTACAATATACAACGTATTCATCAAAAATAGGTAAAATCTGACTTTTTTTTTGTAAAAAATCATATAAATATTTGTTTGAGCGCCCGAATTTTATAATTTTTCATCATATTTTATCCGCAATATAGGTCCAAAACCATGTTTATAAATGTTTTAACAAAAATATCCATTTCAAAAATAAGAAAAATCTGACTTTATTTTTGTAAAAAATCATATAAATATTTGCTTCCGCGCCCGATTTTTATGATTTTTCATCATATTTTAGGTAAAAGAAAATATTGCAACAAGTAAATTGCTATTTCAAGTGTGGTAGGTGTTCTAGAATCCAGCCAATGAAGCTTACAATATACAACGTATTCATCAAAAATAGGTAAAATCTGACTTTATTTTTGTAAAAAATTATATAAATATTTGCTTCCGCGCTCGAATTTTTAAATTTTTCATCATATTTTATCCATAGTATAGGTCCAAATTCATGTTTATGAACGTTTTAACAAAATATCCATTTCAAAAATATGTAAAATCTTACTTTATTTTGTAAAAAATCATATAAATATTTGCTTCCGAGCCCGAGATTTATAATTTTTCATCATATTTTATCCATAGTATAGGTCCAAATTCATGTTTATGAACGTTTTAACAAAAATATCCATTTCAAAAATATGTAAAATCTGACTTTATTTCTGTAAAAAATCATATAAATATTTGCTTCCGAGCCCAAATTTTATGATTTTTCATCATATTTTATCCATAGTATAGGTCCAAATTCATGTTTATGAACGTTTTAACAAAAATATCCATTTTAAAAATATGTAAAATCTGACTTTATTTTGTAAAAAATCATATAAATATTTGCTTCCGAGCCCAAATTTTATGATTTTTCATCATATTTTAGCTAAAAGAAAACATTGCAACAAGAAAATTGCTATTTCAAGTGTGTTAGGTATTCTAGAATCCAGTCCATGTAGCTTACAATATACAACGTATTCATCAAAAATAGGTAAAATCTGACTTTTTTTTTGTAAAAAATCATATAAATATTTGTTTGAGCGCCCGAATTTTATAATTTTTCATCATATTTTATCCGCAATATAGGTCCAAAACCATGTTTATAAATGTTTTAACAAAAATATCCATTTCAAAAATAAGAAAAATCTGACTTTATTTTTGTAAAAAATCATATAAATATTTGCTTCCGCGCCCGATTTTTATGATTTTTCATCATATTTTAGGTAAAAGAAAATATTGCAACAAGTAAATTGCTATTTCAAGTGTGGTAGGTATTCTAGAATCCAGCCAATGAAGCTTACAATATACAACGTATTCATCAAAAATAGGTAAAATCTGACTTATTTTTGTAAAAAATTATATAAATATTTGCTTCCGCGCTCGAATTTTATAATTTTTCATCATATTTTATCCATAGTATAGGTCCAAATTCATGTTTGTGAACGTTTTAACAAAAATATCCATTTCAAAAATAAGTAAAATCTTACTTTATTTTTGTAAAAAATCATATAAATATTTGCTTCCGAGCCCGAATTTTATAATTTTTTATCATATTTGATCCATAGTATAGGTCCAAATTCATGTTTATGAACGTTTTAAACAAAAATATCCATTTCAAAAATATGTAAAATCTGACTTTATTTCTGTAAAAAATCATATAAATATTTGCTTCCGAGCCCAAATTTTATGATTTTTCATCATATTTTATCCATAGTATAGGTCCAAATTCATGTTTATGAACTTTTTAACAAAAATATCCATTTCAAAAATATGTAAAATCTGACTTTATTTTTGTAAAAAATCATATAAATATTTGCTTCCGAGCCCAAATTTTATGATTTTTAATCATATTTCAGCTAAAAGAAAACATTGCAACAAGAAAATTGCTATTTCAAGTGTGTTAGGTATTCTAGAATCAAGTCCATGTAGCTTACAATATACAACGTATTCATCAAAAATAGGTAAAATCTGACTTTTTTTTTGTAAAAAATCATAAATATTTGTTTGCGCGCCCGAATTTTATAATTTTTCATCATATTTTATCCGCAATATAGGTCCAAAAGCATGTTTATAAATGTTTTAACAAAAATATCTATTTCAAGAATATGAAAAATCTGACTTTATTTTTGTAAAAAATCAAATAAATATTTGCTTCCGCGCCCGATTTTTATGATTTTTCATCATATTTTAGGTAAAAGAAAACATTGCAACAAGAAAATTGCTATTTCAAGTGTGGTAGGTGTTCTAGAATCCAACCAATGAAGCTTACAATATACAACGTATTCATCAAAAATAGGTAAAATCTGACTTTATTTTTGTAAAAAATTATATAAATATTTGCTTCCGCGCTCAAATTTTATAATTTTATTCATCATATTTTATCCATAGTATAGTCAAATTCATGTTTATGAACGTTTTAACAAAAATATCCATTTCAAAAATATGTAAAATCTTACTTTATTTTTGTAAAAAATCATATAAATATTTGCTTCCGAGCCCGAGTTTTATAATTTTTCATCATATTTATTCCATAGTATAGGTCCAAATTCATGTTTATGGACGTTTTAACAAAAATATCCATTTTAAAAATATGTAAAATCTGACTTTATTTTTGTAAAAAATCATATAAATATTTGCTTCCGAGCCCAAATTTTATGATTTTTCATCATATTTTAGCTAAAAGAAAACATTGCAACAAGAAAATTGCTATTTCAAGTGTGTTAGGTATTTTAGAATCCAGTCCATGTAGCTTACAATATACAACGTATTCATCAAAAATAGGTAAAATCTGACTTTTTTTTTGAAAAAAATCATATAAATATTTGTTTGCGCGCCCGAATTTTATAATTTTTCATCATATTTTATCCGCAATATAGGTCCAAAAGCATGTTTATAAATGTTTTAACAAAAATATCCATTTCAAGAATAAGAAAAATCTGACTTTATTTTTGTAAAAAATCATATAAATATTTGCTTCCGCGCCCGATTTTTATGATTTTTCATCATATTTTAGGTAAACGAAAACATTGCAACAAGAAAATTGCTATTTCAAGTGTGGTAGGTATTCTAGAATCCAGCCAATGAAGCTTACAATATACAACGTATTCATCAAAAATAGGTAAAATCTGACTTTATTTTTGTAAAAAATTATATAAATATTTGCTTCCGCGCTCGAATTTTATAATTTTTCATCATATTTTATCCATAGTATAGGTCCAAATTCATGTTTATGAACGTTTTAACAAAAATATCCATTCCAAAAATATGTAAAATCTGACTTTATTTTTGTAAAAAATCATATAAATATTTGCTTCCGAGCCCGAATTTTATAATTTTTCATCATATTTTATCCATAGTATAGGTCCAAATTCATATTTATGAACGTTTTAACAAAAATATCCATTTCAAAAATATGTAAAATCTGACTTTATTTTTGTAAAAAATCATATAAATATTTGCTTCCGAGCCTGAATTTTATAAGTTTTCATCACATTTTATCCATAGTATAGGTCCAAATTCATGTTTATGAACGTTTTAACAAAAATATCCATTTCAAAAATATGTAAAATCTGACTTTTTTTCTGTAAAAAATCATATAAATATTTGCTTCCGAGCCCAAATTTTATGATTTTTCATCATATTTTATCCAAAGTATAGGTCCAAATTCATGTTTATGATCGTTTTAACAAAAATTTCCATTTCAAAAATATGTAAAATCTGACTTTATTTTTGTAAAAAATCATATAAATATTTGCTTCCGAGCCCAAATTTTTTGATTTTTCATCATATTTTAGCTAAAAGAAAACATTGCAACAAGAAAATTGCTATTTCAAGTGTGTTAGGTATTCTGGAATCCAGTCCATGTAGCTTACAATATACAACGTATTCATCAAAAATAGGTAAAATCTGACTTTTTTTTTGTAAAAAATCATATAAATATTTGTTTGCGCGCCCGAATTTTATAATTTTTCATTATATTTTATCCGCAATATAGGTCCAAAAGCATGTTTATAAAAGTTTTAACAAAAATATCCATTTCAAGAATAGGAAAAATCTGACTTTATTTTTGTAAAAAATCATATAAATATTTGCTTCCGCGCCCGATTTTTATGATTTTTCTTCATATTTTAGGTAAAAGAAAACATTGCAACAAGAAAATTGCTATTTCAAGTGTGGTAGTTATTCTAGAATCCAGCCAATGAATCTTACAATATACATCGTATTCATCAAAAATAGGTAAAATCTGACTTTATTTTTGTAAAAAATTATATAAATATTTGCTTCCGCGCTCGAATTTTATAATTTTTCATCATATTTTATCCATAGTATAGGTCCAAATTCATGTTTATGAACGTTTTAACAAAAATATCCATTTCAAAAATATGTAAAATCTGACTTTATTTTTGTAAAAAATCATATAAATATTTGCT
The DNA here is from genome assembly GCA_035578165.1 of Stenolophus ochropezus. Taxonomy (NCBI): domain Eukaryota; kingdom Metazoa; phylum Arthropoda; class Insecta; order Coleoptera; family Carabidae; genus Stenolophus; species Stenolophus ochropezus. The sequence continues at coordinate 6,394 of JAQOWZ010000444.1, forward strand.
TCCGAGCCCGAAATTTATAATTTTTCATCATATTTTATCCATAGTATAGGTCCAAATTCATGTTTATGAACGTTTTAACAAAAATATCCATTTCAAAAATATGTAAAATCTGACTTTATTTCTGTAAAAAATCATATAAATATTTGCTTCCGAGCCCAAATTTTATGATTTTTCATCATATTTTATCCAAAGTATAGGTCCAAATTCATGTTTATGATCGTTTTAAACAAAAATTTCCATTTCAAAAATATGTAAAATCTGACTTTATTTTTGTAAAAAATCATATAAATATTTGCTTCCGAGCCCAAATTTTATGATTTTTCATCATATTTTAGCTAAAAGAAAACATTGCAACAAGAAAATTGCTATTTCAAGTGTGTTAGGTATTCTAGAATCCAGTCCATGTAGCTTACAATATACAACGTATTCATCAAAAATAGGTAAAATCTGACTTTTTTTTTGTAAAAAATCATATAAATATTTGTTTGCGCGCCCGAATTTTATAATTTTTCATCATATTTTATCCGCAATATAGGTCCAAAAGCATGTTTATAAATGTTTTAACAAAAATATCCATTTCAAGAATAGGAAAAATCTGACGTTATTTTTGTAAAAAATCATATAAATATTTGCTTCCGCGCCCGATTTTTATGATTTTTCATCATATTTTAGGTAAAAGAAAACATTGCAACAAGAAAATTGCTATTTCAAGTGTGGTAGGTATTCTAGAATCCAGCCAATGAAGCTTACAATATACAACGTATTCATCAAAAATAGGTAAAATCTGACTTTATTTTTGTAAAAAATTATATAAATATTTGCTTCCGCGCTCGAATTTTATAATTTTTCATCATATTTTATCCATAGTATAGGTCCAAATTCATGTTTATGAACGTTTTAAACAAAAATATCCATTTCAAAAATATGTAAAATCTGACTTTATTTTTGTAAAAAATCATATAAATATTTGCTTCCGAGCCCGAATTTTATAATTTTTTATCATATTTTATCCATAGTATAGGTCCAAATTCATGTTTATGAACGTTTTAACAAAAATATCCATTTCAAAAATATGTAAAATCTGACTTTATTTCTGTAAAAAATCATATAAATATTTGCTTCCGAGCCCAAATTTTATGATTTTTCATCATATTTTATCCATAGTATAGGTCCAAATTCATGTTTATGATCGTTTTAACAAAAATATCCATTTCAAAAATATGTAAAATCTGACTTTATTTTTGTAAAAAATCATATAAATATTTGCTTCCGAGCCCAAATTTTATGATTTTTCATCATATTTTAGCTAAAAGAAAACATTGCAACAAGAAAATTGCTATTTCAAGTGTGTTAGGTATTCTAGAATCCAGTCCATGTAGCTTACAATATACAACGTATTCATCAAAAATAGGTAAAATCTGACTTTTTTTTTGTAAAAAATCATATAAATATTTGTTTGCGCGCCCGAATTTTATAATTTTTCATCATATTTTATCCGCAATATAGGTCCAAAAGCATGTTTATAAATGTTTTAACAAAAATATCCATTTCAAGAATAGGAAAAATCTGACGTTATTTTTGTAAAAAATCATATAAATATTTGCTTCCGCGCCCGATTTTTATGATTTTTCATCATATTTTAGGTAAAAGAAAACATTGCAACAAGAAAATTGCTATTTCAAGTGTGGTAGGTATTCTAGAATCCAGCCAATGAAGCTTACAATATACAACGTATTCATCAAAAATAGGTAAAATCTGACTTTATTTTTGTAAAAAATTATATAAATATTTGCTTCCGCGCTCGAATTTTATAATTTTTCATCATATTTTATCCATAGTATAGGTCCAAATTCATGTTTATGAACGTTTTAACAAAAATATCCATTTCAAAAATATGTAAAATCTGACTTTATTTTTGTAAAAAATCATATAAATATTTGCTTCCGAGCCCGAATTTAATAATTTTTCATCATATTTTATCCATAGTATAGGTCCAAATTCATGTTTATGAACGTTTTAAACAAAAATATCCATTTCAAAAATATGTAAAATCTGACTTTATTTCTGTAAAAAATCATATAAATATTTGCTTCCGAGCCCAAATTTTATGATTTTTCATCATATTTTAGCTAAAAGAAAACATTGCAACAAGAAAATTGCTATTTCAAGTGTGTTAGGTATTCTAGAATCCAGTCCATGTAGCTTACAATATACAACGTATTCATCAAAAATAGGTGAAATCTGACTTTTTTTTTGTAAAAAATCATATAAATATTTGTTTGCGCGCCCGAATTTTATAATTTTTCATCATATTTTATCCGCAATATAGGTCCAAAAGCATGTTTATAAATGTTTTAACAAAAATATCCATTTCAAGAATAAGAAAAATCTGACTTTATTTTTGTAAAAAATCATATAAATATTTGCTTCCGCGCCCGATTTTTATGATTTTTCATCATATTTTAGGTAAAAGAAAACGTTGCAACAATAAAATTGCTATTTCAAGTGTGGTAGGTATTCTAGAATCCAGCCAATGAAGCTTACAATATACAACGTATTCATCAAAAATAGGTAAAATCTGACTTTATTTTTGTAAAAAATTATATAAATATTTGCTTCCGCGCTCAAATTTTATAATTTTTCATCATACTTTATCCATAGTATAGGTCCAAATTCATGTTTATGAACGTTTTAACAAAAATATCCATTTCAAAAATATGTAAAATCTGACTTTATTTTTGTAAAAAATCATATAAATATTTGCTTCCGAGCCTGAATTTTATAATTTTTCATCATATTTTATCCATAGTATAGGTCCAAATTCATGTTTATGAACGTTTTAACAAAAATATCCATTTCAAAAATATGTAAAATCTGACTTTATTTCTGTAAAAAACCATATAAATATTTGCTTCCGAGCCCAAATTTTATGATTTTTCATCATATTTTATCCATAGTATAGGTCCAAATTCATGTTTATGAACGTTTTAACAAAAATATCCATTTCAAAAATATGTAAAATCTGACTTTATTTTTATAAAAAATCATATAAATATTTGCTTCCGCGCCCGATTTTTATGATTTTTCATCATATTTTAGGTAAAAGAAAACATTTCAACAAGAAAATTGCTATTTCAAGTGTGGTAGGTATTCTAGAATCCACCCAATGAAGCTTACAATATACAACGTATTCATCAAAAATAGGTAAAATCTGACTTTATTTTTGTAAAAAATCATATAAATATTTGCTTCCGAGCCCGAATTTTATAATTTTTTATCATATTTTATCCATAGTATAGGTCCAAATTCATGTTTGTGAACGTTTTAACAAAAATATTCATTTCAAAAATATGTAAAATCTGACTTTATTTCTGTAAAAAATCATATAAATATTTGCTTCCGAGCCCAAATTTTATGATTTTTCATCATATTTTATCCAAAGTATAGGTCCAAATTCATGTTTATGATCGTTTTAACAAAAATATCCATTTCAAAAATATGTAAAATCTGACTTTATTTTTGAAAAAATCATATAAATATTTGCTTCCGAGCCCAAATTTTATGATTTTTCATTATATTTTAGCTAAAAGAAAACATTGCAACAAGAAAATTGCTATTTCAAATGTGTTAGGTATTCTAGAATCCAGTCCATGTAGCTTACAATATACAACGTATTCATCAAAAATAGGTAAAATCTGACTTTTTTTTGTAAAAAATCATATAAATATTTGTTTGCGCGCCCGAATTTTATAATTTTTCATCATATTTTATCCGCAATATAGGTCCAAAAGCATGTTTATAAATGTTTTAACAAAAATATCCATTTCAAGAATAGGAAAAATCTGACTTTATTTTTGTAAAAAATCATATAAATATTTGCTTCCGCGCCCGATTTTTATGATTTTTCATCATATTTTAGGTAAAAGAAAACATTGCAACAAGAAAATTGCTATTTCAGGTGTGGTAGGTATTCTAGAATCCAGCCAATGAAGCTTACAATATACATCGTATTCATCAAAAATAGGTAAAATCTGACTTTATTTTTGTAAAAAATTATATAAATATTTGCTTCCGCGCTTGAATTTTATAATTTTTCATCATTTTTTATCCATAGTATAGGTCCAAATTCATGTTTATGAACGTTTTAACAAAAAAATCCATTTCAAAAATATGTAAAATCTGACTTTATTTTTGTAAAAAATCATATAAATATTTGCTTCCGAGCCCGAATTTTATAATTTTTCATCATATTTTATCCATAGTATAGGTCCAAATTCATGTTTATGAACGTTTTAACAAAAATATCCATTTCAAAAATATGTAAAATCTGACTTTATTTTTGTAAAAAATCATATAAATATTTGCTTCCGAGCCCGAATTTTATAATTTTTCATCATAGTTTATCCATAGTATAGGTCCAAATTCATGTTTATGAACGTTTTAACAAAAATATCCATTTCAAAAATATGTAAAATCTGACTTTATTTCTGTAAAAAATCATATAAATATTTGCTTCCGAGCCCAAATTTTATGATTTTTCATCATATTTTATCCATAGTATAGGTCCAAATTCATGTTTATGATCGTTTTAACAAAAATATCCATTTCAAAAATATGTAAAATCTGACTTTATTTTTGTAAAAAATCATATAAATATTTGCTTCCGAGCCCAAATTTTATGATTTTTCATCATATTTTAGCTAAAAGAAAACATTGCTACAAGAAAATTGCTATTTCAAGTGTGTTAGGTATTCTAGAATCCAGTCCATGTAGCTTACAATATACAACGTATTCATCAAAAATAGGTAAAATCTGACTTTTTTTTTGTAAAAAATCACATAGATATTTGTTTGCGCGCCCGAATTTTATAATTTTTCATCATATTTTATCCGCAATATAGGTCCAAAAGCATGTTTATAAATGTTTTAACAAAAATATCCATTTCAAGAATAGGAAAAATCTGACTTTATTTTTGTAAAAAATCATATAAATATTTGCTTCCGCGCCCGATTTTTATGATTTTTTATCATATTTTAGGTAAAAGAAAACATTGCAACAAGAAAATTGCTATTTCAAGTGTGGTAGGTATTCTAGAATCCAGCCAATGAAGCTTACAATATACAACGTATTCATCAAAAATAGGTAAAATCTGACTTTATTTTTGTAAAAAATTATATAAATATTTGCTTCCGCGCTCGAATTATACAATTTTTCATCTTATTTTATCCATAGTTTAGGTCCAAATTCATGTTTATGAACGTTTTAACAAAAATATCCATTTCAAAAATATGTAAAATCTGACTTTATTTTTGTAAAAAATCATATAAATATTTGCTTCCGAGCCCGAATTTTATAATTTTCCATCATATTTTATCCATAGTATAGTTCCAAATTCATGTTTATGAACGTTTTAACAAAAATATCCATTTCAAAAATAAGTAAAATCTGACATTATTTTTGTAAAAAATCATATAAATATTTGCTTCCGAGCCCGAATTTTATAAGTTTTCATCATATTTTATCCATAGTATAGGTCCAAATTCATGTTTATGAACGTTTTAACAAAAATATCCATTTCAAAAATATGTAAAATCTGACTTTATTTTTGTAAAAAATCATATAAATATTTGCTTTCGCGCTCGAATTTTATAATTTTTCATCATATTTTATCCATAGTATAGGTCCAAATTTATGTTTATGAACGTTTTAACAAAAATATCCATTTCAAAAATATGTAAAATCTGACTTTATTTTTGTAAAAAATCATATAAATATTTGCTTCCGAGCCCAAATTTTATGATTTTTCATCATATTTTAGCTAAAAGAAAACATTGCAACAAGAAAATTGCTATTTCAAGTGTGTTAGGTATTCTAGAATCCAGTCCATGTAGCTTACAATATACAACGTATTCATTAAAAATAGGTAAAATCTGACTTTTTTTTGTAAAAAATCATATAAATATTTGTTTGCGCGCCCGAATTTTATAATTTTTCATCATATTTTATCCGCAATATAGGTCCTAAAGCATGTTTATAAATGTTTTAACAAAAATATCCATTTCAAGAATAGGAAAAATCTGACTTTATTTTTGTAAAAAATCATATAAATATTTGCTTCCGCGCCCGATTTTTATGATTTTTCATTATATTTTAGGTAAAAGAAAACATTGCAACAAGAAAATTGCTATTTCAAGTGTGGTAGGTATTCTAGAATCCAGCCAATGAAGCTTACAATATACATCGTATTCATCAAAAATAGGTAAAATCTGACTTTATTTTTGTAAAAAATTATATAAATATTTGCTTCCGAGCCCAAATTTTATGATTTTTCATCATATTTTATCCATAGTATAGGTCAAAATTCATGTTTATGAACGTTTTAACAAAAATATCCATTTCAAAAATATGTAAAATCTGACTTTATTTTTGTAAAAAATCATATAAATATTTGCTTCCGAGAACGAATTTTATAATTTTTCATCATATTTTATCCATAGTATAGGTCCAAATTCATGTTTATGAACGTTTTAACAAAAATATCCATTTCAAAAATATGTAAAATCTGACTTTATTTTTGTAAAAAATCATATAAATATTTGCTTCCGAGCCCGAATTTTATAAGTTTTCATCATATTTTATCCATAGTATAGGTCCAAATTCATGTTTATGAACGTTTTAACAAAAATATCCATTTCAAAAATATGTAAAATCTGACTTTATTTTTGTAAAAAATCATATAAATATTTGCTTCCGAGCCCAAATTTTATGATTTTTCATCATATTTTATCCATAGTATAGGTCCAAATTCATGTTTATGATCGTTTTAACAAAAATATCCATTTCAAAAATATGTAAAATCTGACTTTATTTTTGTAAAAAATCATATAAATATTTGCTTCCGAGCCCAAATTTTATGATTTTTCATCATATTTTAGCTAAAAGAAAACATTGCAACAAGAAAATTGCTATTTCAAGTGTGGTAGGTATTCTAGAATCCAGCCAATGAAGCTTACAATATACAAAGTATTCATCAAAAATAGGTAAAATCTGACTTTATTTTTGTAAAAAATTATATAAATATTTGCTTCCGCGCTCGAATTTTATAATTTTTCATCATATTTTATCCATAGTATAGGTCCAAATTCATGTTTATGAACGTTTTAACAAAAATATCAATTTCAAAAATATGTAAAATCTGACTTTATTTTTGTAAAAAATTATATAAATATTTGCTTCCGAGCCCGAATTTTATAATTTTTCATCATATTTTATCCATAGTATAGGTCCAAATTCATGTTTATGAACGTTTTAACAAAAATATCCATTTCAAAAATATGTAAAATCTGACTTTATTTTTGTAAAAAATCATATAAATATTTGCTTCCGAGCCCGAATTTTATAATTTTTCATCATATTTTATCCATAGTATAGGTCCAAATTCATGTTTATGAACGTTTTAACAAAAATATTCATTTAAAAAATATGTAAAATCTGACTTTATTTCTGTAAAAAATCATATAAATATTTGCTTCCGAGCCCAAATTTTATGATTTTTCATCATATTTTATCCAAAGTATAGGTCCAAATTCATGTTTATGATCGTTTTAACAAAAATATCCATTTCAAAAATATGTAAAATCTGACTTTATTTTTGTAAAAAATCATATAAATATTTGCTTCCGAGCCCAAATTTTATGACTTTTCATCATATTTTAGCTAAAAGAAAACATTGCAACAAGAAAATTGCTATTTCAAGTGTGTTAGGTATTCTAGAATCCAGTCCATGTAGCTTACAATATACAATGTATTTATCAAAAATAGGTAAAATCTGACTTTTTTTTTGTAAAAAATCATATAAATATTTGTTTGCGCGCCCGAATTTTATAATTTTTCATCGTATTTTATCCGCAATATAGGTCCAAAAGCATGTTTATAAATGTTTTAACAAAAATATCCATTTCAAGAATAGGAAAAATCTGACTTTATTTTTGTAAAAAATCATATAAATATTTGCTTCCGCGCCCGATTTTTATGATTTTTCATCATATTTTAGGTAAAAGAAAACATTGCAACATGAAAATTGCTATTTCAAGTGTGGTAGGTATTCTAGAATCCAGCCAATGAAGCTTACAATATACAACGTATTCATCAAAAATAGGTAAAATCTGACTTAATTTTTGTAAAAAATTATATAAAAATTTGCTTCCGCGCTCGAATTTTATAATTTTTCATCATATTTTATCCATTGTATAGGTCCAAATTCATGTTTATGAACGTTTTAACAAAAATATATATTTCAAAAATATGTAAAATCTGACTTTATTTTTGTAAAAAATCATATAAATATTTGCTTCCGAGCCCGAATTTTATAATTTTTCATCATATTTTATCCATAGTATAGGTCCAAATTCATGTTTATGAACGTTTTAACAAAAATATCCATTTCAAAAATATGTAAAATCTGACTTTATTTTTGTAAAAAATCATATAAATATTTGCTTCCGAGCCCGAATTTTATAATTTTTCATCATATTTTATCCATAGTATAGGTCCAAATTCATGTTTATGAACGTTTTAACAAAAATATTCATTTCAAAAATTTGTAAAATCTGACTTTATTTCTGTAAAAAATCATATAAATATTTGCTTCCGAGCCCAAATTTTATGATTTTTCATCATATTTTATCCAAAGTATAGGTCCAAATTCATGTTTATGATCGTTTTAACAAAAATATCCATTTCAAAAATATGTAAAATCTGACTTTATTTTTGTAAAAAATCATATAAATATTTGCTTCCGAGCCCAAATTTTATGATTTTTCATCATATTTTAGCTAAAAGAAAACATTGCAACAAGAAAATTGCTATTTCAAGTGTGTTAGGTATTCTAGAATCCAGTCCATGTAGCTTACAATATACAACGTATTCATCAAAAATAGGTAAAATCTGACTTTTTTTTGTAAAAAATCATATAAATATTAGTTTGCGCGCCCGAATTTTATAATTTTTCATCATATTTTATCCGCAATATAGGTCCAAAAGCATGTATATAAATGTTTTCACAAAAATATCCATTTCAAGAATAGGAAAAATCTGACTTTATTATTGTAAAAAATCATATAAATATTTGCTTCCGCGCCCGATTTTTATGATTTTTCATCATATTTTAGGTAAAAGAAAACATTGCAACAAGAAAATTGCTATTTCAAGTGTGGTAGGTATTCTAGAATCCAGCCAATGAAGCTTACAATATACATCGTATTCATCAAAAATAGGTAAAATCTGACTTTATTTTTGTAAAAAATTATATAAATATTTGCTTCCGCGCTCGAATTTTATAATTTTGCATCATTTTTTATCCATAGTATAGGTCCAAATTCATGTTTATGAACGTTTTAACAAAAATATCCATTTCAAAAATATGTAAAATCTGACTTTATTTTTGTAAAAAATCATATAAATATTTGCTTCCGAGCCCGAATTTTATAATTTTTCATCATATTTTATCCATAGTATAGGTCCAAATTCATGTTTATGAACGTTTTAACAAAAATATCCATTTCAAAAATATGTAAAATCTGACTTTATTTTTGTAAAAAATCATATAAATATTTGCTTCCGAGCCCGAATTTTATAATTTTTCATCATATTTTATCCATAGTATAGGTCCAAATTCATGTTTATGAACGTTTTAACAAAAATATCCATTTCAAAAATATGTAAAATCTGACTTTATTTCTGTAAAAAATCATATAAATATTTGCTTCCGAGCCCAAATTTTATGATTTTTCATCATATTTTATCCATAGTATAGGTCCAAATTCATGTTTATGATCGTTTTAACAAAAATATCCATTTCAAAAATATGTAAAATCTGATTTTATTTTTGTAAAAAATCATATAAATATTTGCTTCCGAGCCCAAATTTTATGATTTTTCATCATAATTTAGCTAAAGAAAAAATTGCTATTTCAAGTGTGTTAGGTATTCTAGAATCCAGTCCATGTAGCTTACAATATACAACGTATTCATCAAAAATAGGTAAAATCTTACTTTTTTTTTGTAAAAAATCATATAAATATTTGTTTGCGCGCCCGAATTTTATAATTTTTCATCATATTTTATCCGCAATATAGGTCCAAAAGCATGTTTATAAATGTTTTAACAAAAATATCCATTTCAAGAATAGGAAAAATCTGACTTTATTTTTGTAAATAATCATATAAATATTTGCTTCCGCGCCCGATTTTTATGATTTTTCATCATATTTTAGGTAAAAGAAAACATTGCAACAAGAAAATTGCTATTTCAAGTGTGGTAGGTATTCTAGAATCCAGCCAATGAAGCTTACAATATACAACGTATTCATCAAAAATAGGTAAAATCTGACTTTATTTTTGTAAAAAATTATATAAATATTTGCTTACGCGCTCGAATTTTATAATTTTTCATCATATTTTATCCATAGTATAGGTCCAAATTCATGTTTATGAACGTTTTAACAAAAATATCCATTTCAAAAATATGTAAAATCTGACTTTATTTTTGTAAAAAATCATAAATATTTGCTTCCGAGCCCGAATTTTATAATTTTTTATCATATTTTATCCATAGTATAGGTCCAAATTCATGTTTATGAACGTTTTAACAAAAATATCCATTTCAAAAATATGTAAAATCTGACTTTATTTTTGTAAAAAATCATATAAATATTTGCTTCCGAGCCGAATTTTATAATTTTTCATCATATTTTATCCATAGTATAGGTCCAAATTCATGTTTATGAACGTTTTAACAAAAATATTCATTTCAAAAATATGTAAAATCTGACTTTATTTCTGTAAAAAAACATATAAATATTTGCTTCCGAGCCCAAATTTTATGATTTTTCATCATATTTTATCCAAAGTATAGGTCCAAATTCATGTTTATGATCGTTTTAACAAAAATATCCATTTCAAAAATATGTAAAATCTGACTTTATTTTTGTAAAAAATCATATAAATATTTGCTTCCGAGCCCAAATTTTATGATTTTTCATCATATTTTAGCTAAAAGAAAACATTGCAACAAGAAAATTGCTATTTCAAGTGTGTTAGGTATTCTAGAATCCAGTCCATGTAGCTTACAATATACAACGTATTCATCAAAAATAGGTAAAATCTGACTTTTTTTTTGTAAAAAATCATATAAATATTTGTTTGCGCGCCCGAATTTTATAATTTTTCATCATATTTTATCCGCAATATAGGTCCAAAAGCATGTTTATAAATGTTTTAACAAAAATATCCATTTCAAGAATAGGACAAATCTAACTTTATTTTTGTAAAAAATCATATAAATATTTGCATCCGCGCCCGATTTTTATGATTTTTCATCATATTTTAGGTAAAAGAAAACATTGCAACAAGAAAATTGCTATCTCAAGTGTGGTAGGTGTTCTAGAATCCAGCCAATGAAGCTTACAATATACAACGTATTCATCAAAAATAGGTAAAATCTGACTTTATTTTTGTAAAAAATTATATAAATATTTGCTTCCGCGCTCGAATTTTATAATTTTTCATCATATTTTATCCATAGTATAGGTCCAAATTCATGTTTATGAACGTTTTAACAAAAATATCCATTTCAAAAATATGTAAAATCTTACTTTATTTTTGTAAAAAATCATATAAATATTTGCTTCCGAGCCCGAGTTTTATAATTTTTCATCATATTTTATCCATAGTATAGGTCCAAATTCATGTTTATGAACGTTTTAACAAAAATATCCATTTCAAAAATATGTAAAATCTGAGTTTATTTTTGTAAAAAATCATATAAATATTTGCTTCCGAGCCCAAATTTTATGATTTTTCATCATATTTTAGCTAAAAGAAAAAATTGAAACAAGAAAATTGCTATTTCAAGTGTGTTAGGTATTCTAGAATCCAGTCCATGTAGCTTACAATATACAACGTATTCATCAAAAATAGGTAAAATCTGACTTTTTTTTTGTAAAAAATCATATAAATATTTGTTTGCGCGCCCGAATTTTATAATTTTTCATCATATTTTATCCGCAATATAGGTCCAAAAGCATGTTTATAAATGTTTTAACAAAAATATTCATTTCAAGAATAGGAAAAATCTGACTTTATTTTTGTAAAAAATCATATAAATATTTGCTTCCGCGCCCGATTTTTATGATTTTTCATCATATTTTAGGTAAACGAAAACATTGCAACAAGAAAATTGCTATTTCAAGTGTGGTAGGTATTCTAGAATCCACCCAATGAAGCTTACAATATACAACGTATTCATCAAAAATAGGTAAAATCTGACTTTATTTTTGTAAAAAATCATATAAATATTTGCTTCCGAGCCCGAATTTTATAATTTTTCATCATATTTTATCCATAGTATAGGTCCAAATTCATGTTTATGAACGTTTTAACAAAAATATCCATTTCAAAAATATGTAAAATCTGACTTTATTTCTGTAAAAAATTATATAAATATTTGCTTCCGAGCCCAAATTTTATGATTTTTCATCATATTTTATCCATAGTATAGGACCAAATTCATGTTTATGAACGTTTTAACAAAAATATCCATTTCAAAAATATGTAAAATCTGACTTTATTTTTGTAAAAAATCATATAAATATTTGCTTCCGAGCCCAAATTTTATGATTATTCATCATATTTTAGCTAAAAGAAAACATTGAAACAAGAAAATTGCTATTTCAAGTGTTAGGTATTCTAGAATCCAGTCCATGTAGCTTACAATATACAACGTATTCATCAAAAATAGGTAAAATCTGACTTTTTTTTTGTAAAAAATCATATAAATATTTGTTTGCGCGCCCGAATTTTATAATTTTTCATCATATTTTATCCGCAATATAGGTCCAAAAGCATGTTTATAAATGTTTTAACAAAAATATTCATTTCAAGAATAGGAAAAATCTGACTTTATTTTTGTAAAAAATCATATAAATATTTGCTTCCGCGCCCAATTTTTATGATTTTTTCATCATATTTTAGGTAAAAGAAAACATTGCAACAAGAAAATTGCTATTTCAAGTGTGGTAGGTATTCTAGAATCCACCCAATGAAGCTTACAATATACAACGTATTCATCAAAAATAGGTAAAATCTGACTTTATTTTTGTAAAAAATCATATAAATATTTGCTTCCGAGCCCGAATTTTATAATTTTTCATCATATTTTATCCATAGTATAGGTCCAAATTCATGTTTATGAACGTTTTAACAAAAATATCCATTTCAAAAATATGTAAAATCTGACTTTATTCCTGTAAAAAATTATATAAATATTTGCTTCCGAGCCCAAATTTTATGATTTTTCATCATATTTTATCCATAGTATAGGTCCAAATTCATGTTTATGAACGTTTTAACAAAAATATCCATTTCAAAAATATGTAAAATCTGACTTTATTTTTGTAAAAAATCATATAAATATTTGCTTCCGAGCCCAAATTTTATGATTTTTCATCATATTTTAGCTAAAAGAAAACATTGCAACAAGAAAATTGCTATTTCAAGTGTGTTAGGTATTCTAGAATCCAGTCCATGTAGCTTACAATATACAACGTATTCATCAAAAATAGGTAAAATCTGACTTTTTTTTGTAAAAAATCATATAAATATTTGTTTGCGCGCCCGAATTTTATAATTTTTCATCATATTTTATCCGCAATATAGGTCCAAAAGCATGTTTATAAATGTTTTAACAAAAATATCCATTTCAAGAATAGGAAAAATCTGACTTTATTTTTGTAAACAATCATATAAATATTTGCTTCCGCGCCCGATTTTTATGATTTTTCATCATATTTTAGGTAAAAGAAAACATTGCAACAAGAAAATTGCTATTTCAAGTGTGGTAGGTGTTCTGGAATCCAGCCAATGAAGCTTACAATATACAACGTATTCATCAAAAATAGGTAAAATCTGACTTTATTTTTGTAAAAAATTATATAAATATTTGCTTCCGCGCTCGAATTTTATAATTTTTCATCATTTTTTATCCATAGTATAGGTCCAAATTCATGTTTATGAACGTTTTAACAAAATATCCATTTCAAAAATATGTAAAATCTGACTTTATTTTTGTAAAAAATCATATAAATATTTGCTTCCGAGCCCGAATTTTATAATTTTTCATCATATTTTATCCATAGTATAGGTCCAAATTCATGTTTATGAACGTTTTAACAAAAATATCCATTTCAAAAATATGTAAAATCTGACTTTATTTTTGTAAAAAATCATATAAATATTTGCTTCCGAGCCCAAATTTTATGATTTTTCATCATATTTTAGCTAAAAGAAAACATTGCAACAAGAAAATTGCTATTTCAAGTGTGTTAGGTATTCTAGAATCCAGTCCATGTAGCTTACAATATACAACGTATTCATCAAAAATAGGTAAAATCTGACTTTTTTTTTGTAAAAAATCATATAAATATTTGTTTGCGCGCCCGAATTTTATAATTTTTCATCATATTTTATCCGCAATATAGGTCCAAAAGCATGTTTATAAATGTTTTAACAAAAATATCCATTTCAAGAATAAGAAAAATCTGACTTTATTTTTGTAAAAAATCATATAAATATTTGCTTCTGCGCCCGATTTTTATGATTTTTCATCATATTTTAGGTAAAAGAAAACATTGCAACAAGAAAATTGCTATTTCAAGTGTGGTAGGTATTCTAGAATCCAGCCAATGAAGCTTACAATATACAACGTATTCATCAAAAATAGGTAAAATCTGACTTAATTTTTGTAAAAAATTATATAAATATTTGCTTCCGCGCTCTCTCGAATTTTATAAATTTTCATCATATTTTATCCATAGTATAGGTCCAAATTCATGTTTATGAACGTTTTAACAAAAATATCCATTTCAAAAATATGTAAAATCTGACTTTATTTTTGTAAAAAATCATATAAATATTTGCTTCCGAGCCCGAATTTTATAATTTTTCATCATATTTTATCCATAGTATAGGTCCAAATTCATGTTTATGAACGTTTTAACAAAAATATCCATTTCAAAAATATGTAAAATCTGACTTTATTTCAGTAAAAAATCATATAAATATTTGCTTCCGAGCCCAAATTTTATGATTTTTCATCATATTTTATCCATAGTATAGGTCCAAATTCATGTTTATGAACGTTTTAACAAAAATATCTATTTCAAAAATATGTAAAATCTGACTTTATTTTTGTAAAAAATTATATAAATATTTGCTTCCTAACCCAAATTTTATGATTTTTCATCATATTTTAGCTAAAAGAAAACATTGCAACAAGAAAATTGCTATTTCAAGTGTGTTAGGTATTCTAGAATCCAGTCCATGTAGCTTACAATATACAACGTATTCATCAAAATAGGTAAAATCTGACTTTTTTTTTGTAAAAAATCATATAAATATTTGTTTGCGCGCCCGAATTTTATAATTTTTCATCATATTTTATCCGCAATATAGGTCCAAAAGCATGTTTATAAATGTTTTAACAAAAATATCCATTTCAAGAATAGGAAAAATCTAACTTTATTTTTGTAAAAAATCATATAAATATTTGCATCCGCGCCCGATTTTTATGATTTTTCATTATATTTTAGGTAAAAGAAAACATTGCAACAAGAAAATTGCTATCTCAAGTGTGGTAGGTGTTCTATAATCCAGCCAATGAAGCTTACAATATACAACGTATTCATCAAAAATAGGTAAAATCTGACTTTATTTTTGTAAAAAATTATATAAATATTTGCTTCCGCGCTCGAATTTTATAATTTTTCATCATATTTTATCCATAGTATAGGTCCAAATTCATGTTTATGAACGTTTTAACAAAAATATCCATTTCAAAAATATGTAAAATCTGACTTTATTTTTGTAAAAAATCATATAAATATTTGCTTCCGAGCCCGAATTTTATAATTTTTCATCATATTTTATCCATAGTATAGGTCCAAATTCATGTTTATGAACGTTTTAACAAAATATCCATTTCAAAAATATGTAAAATCTGACTTTATTTCTGTAAAAAATCATATAAATATTTGCTTCCGAGCCCAAATTTTATGATTTTTCATCAAATTTTATCCATAGTATAGGTCCAAATTCATGTTTATGAACGTTTTAACAAAAATATCCATTTCAAAAATATGTAAAATCTGACTTTATTTTTGTAAAAAATTATATAAATATTTGCTTCTGAGCCCAAATTTTATGATTTTTCATCATATTTTAGCTAAAAGAAAACATTGCAACAAGAAAATTGCTATTTCAAGTGTGTTAGGTATTCTAGAATCCAGTCCATGTAGCTTACAATATACAACGTATTCATCAAAAATAGGTAAAATCTGACTTTTTTTTTGTAAAAAATCATATAAATATTTGTTTGCGCGCCCGAATTTTATAATTTTTCATCATATTTTATCCGCAATATAGGTCCAAAAGCATGTTTATAAATGTTTTAACAAAAATATCCATTCAAGAATAGGTGAAATCTGACTTTTTTTTTGTAAAAAATCATATAAATATTTGTTTGCGCGCCCGAATTTATAATTTTTCATCATATTTTATCCGCAATATAGGTCCAAAAGCATGTTTATAAATGTTTTAACAAAAATATTCATTTCAAGAATAGGAAAAATCTGACTTTATTTTTGTAAAAAATCATATAAATATTTGCTTCCGCGCCCGATTTTTATGATTTTTCATCATATTTTAGGTAAAAGAAAACATTGCAACAAGAAAATTGCTATTTCAAGTGTGGTAGGTATTCTAGAATCCACCCAATGAAGCTTACAATATACAACGTATTCATCAAAAATAGGTAAAATCTGACTTTATTTTTGTAAAAAATCATATAAATATTTGCTTCCGAGCCCGAATTTTATAATTTTTCATCATATTTTATCCATAGTATAGGTCCAAATTCATGTTTATGAACGTTTTAACAAAAATATCCATTTCAAAAATATGTAAAATCTGACTTTATTTCTGTAAAAAATTATATAAATATTTGCTTCCGAGCCCAAATTTTATGATTTTTCATCATATTTTATCCATAGTATAGGTCCAAATTCATGTTTATGAACGTTTTAACAAAAATATACATTTCAAAAATATGTAAAATCTGACTTTATTTTTGTAAAAAATCATATAAATATTTGCTTCCGAGCCCAAATTTTATGATTTTTCATCATATTTTAGCTAAAAGAAAACATTGCAACAAGAAAATTGCTATTTCAAGTGTGTTAGGTATTCTAGAATCCAGTCCATGTAGCTTACAATATACAACGTATTCATCAAAAAAAGGTAAAATCTGACTTTTTTTTGTAAAAAAATCATATAAATATTTGTTTGCGCGCCCGAATTTTATAATTTTTAATCATATTTTATCCGCAATATAGGTCCAAAAGCATGTTTATAAATGTTTTAACAAAAATATCCATTTCAAGAATAGGAAAAATCTGACTTTATTTTTGTAAAAAATCATATAAATATTTGCTTCCGCGCCCGATTTTTATGATTTTTCATCATATTTTAGGTAAAAGAAAACATTGCAACAAGAAAATTGCTATTTTAAGTGTGGTAGGTGTTCTGGAATCCAGCCAATGAAGCTTACAATATACAACGTATTCATCAAAAATAGGTAAAATCTGACTTTATTTTTGTAAAAAATTATATAAATATTTGCTTCCGCGCTCGAATTTTATAATTTTTTATCATATTTTATCCATAGTATAGGTCCAAATTCATGTTTATGAACGTTTTAACAAAAATATCCATTTCAAAAATATGTAAAATCTTACTTTATTTTTGTAAAAAATCATATAAATATTTGCTTCTGAGCCCGAGTTTTATAATTTTTCATCATATTTTATCCATAGTATAGGTCCAAATTCATGTTTATGAACGTTTTAACAAAAATATCCATTTCAAAAATATGTAAAATCTGACTTAATTTTTGTAAAAAATCATATAAATATTTGCTTCCGAGCCCAAATTTTATGATTTTTCATCATATTTTAGCTAAAAGAAAACATTGCAACAAGAAAATTGCTATTTCAAGTGTGTTAGGTATTCTAGAATCCAGTCCATGTAGCTTACAATATACAACGTATTCATCAAAAATAGGTAAAATCTGACTTTTTTTTTGTAAAAAATCATATAAATATTTGTTTGCGCGCCCGAATTTTATAATTTTTCATCATATTTTATCCGCAATATAGGTCCAAAAGCATGTTTATAAATGTTTTAACAAAAATATCCATTTCAAGAATAAGAAAAATCTGACTTTATTTTTGTAAAAAATCATATAAATATTTGCTTCCGCGCCCGATTTTTATGATTTTTCATCATATTTTAGGTAAAAGAAAACATTGCAACAAGAAAATTGCTATTTCAAGTGTGGTAGGTATTCTAGAATCCAGCCAATGAAGCTTACAATATACAACGTATTCATCAAAAATAGGTAAAATCTGACTTTATTTTTGTAAAAAATTATATAAATATTTGCTTCCGCGCTCGAATTTTATAATTTTTCATCATATTTTATCCATAGTATAGGTCCAAATTCATGTTTATGAACGTTTTAACAAAAATATCCATTTCAAAAATATGTAAAATCTGACTTTATTTTTGTAAAAAATCATATAAATATTTGCTTCCGAGCCCGAATTTTATAATTTTTTATCATATTTTATCCATAGTATAGGTCCAAATTCATGTTTATGAACGTTTTAACAAAAATATCCATTTCAAAAATATGTAAAATCTAACTTTATTTCTGTAAAAAATCATATAAATATTTGCTTCCGAGCCCAAATTTTATGATTTTTCATCATATTTTATCCATAGTATAGGTCCAAATTCATGTTTATGAACGTTTTAACAAAAATATCCATTTCAAAAATATGTAAAATCTGACTTTATTTTTGTAAAAAATCATATAAATATTTGCTTCCGAGCCCAAATTTTATGATTTTTCATCATATTTTAGCTAAAAGAAAACATTGCAACAAGAAAATTGCTATTTCAAGTGTGTTAGGTATTCTAGAATCCAGTCCATGTAGCTTACAATATTCAACGTATTCATCAAAAATAGGTAAAATCTGACTTTTTTTTTGTAAAAAATCATATAAATATTTGTTTGCGCCCGAATTTTATAATTTTTCATCATATTTTATCCGCAATATAGATCCAAAAGCATGTTTATAAATGTTTTAACAAAAATATCCATTTCAAGAATAGGAAAAATCTGACTTTATTTTTGTAAAAAATCATATAAATATTTGCTTCCGCGCCCGATTTTTATGATTTTTCATCATATTTTAGGTAAAAGAAAACATTGCAACAAGAAAATTGCTATTTCAAGTGTGGTAGGTGTTCTAGAATCCAGCCAATGAAGCTTACAATATACAACGTATTCATCAAAAATAGGTAAAATCTGACTTTATTTTTGTAAAAAATTATATAAATATTTGCTTCCGCGCTCGAATTTTTATTTTTCATCATATTTTATCCATAGTTTAGGTCCAAATTCATGTTTATGAACGTTTTAACAAAAATATCCATTTCAAAAATATGTAAAATCTTACTTTATTTTTGTAAAAAATCATATAAATATTTGCTTCCGAGCCCGAGTTTTATAATTTTTCATCATATTTTATCCATAGTATAGGTCCAAATTCATGTTTATGAACGTTTTAACAAAAATATCCATTTCAAAAATATGTAAAATCTGACTTTATTTTTGTAAAAAATCATATAAATATTTGCTTCCGAGCACAAATTTTATGATTTTTCATCATATTTTAGCTAAAAGAAAACATTGCAACAAGAAAATTGCTATTTCAAGTTTGTTAGGTATTCTAGAATCCAGTCCATGTAGCTTACAATATACAACGTATTCATCAAAAATAGGTAAAATCTGATTTTTTTTTTGTAAAAAATCATATAAATATTTGTTTGCGCGCCCGAATTTTATAATTTTTCATCATATTTTATCCGCAATATAGGTCCAAAAGCATGTTTATAAATGTTTTAACAAAAATATCCATTTCAAGAATAAGAAAAATCTGACTTTATTTTTGTAAAAAATCATATAAATATTTGCTTCCGCGCCCGATTTTTATGATTTTTCATCATATTTTAGGTAAAAGAAAACATTGCAACAAGAAAATTGCTATCTCAAGTGTGGTAGGTGTTCTAGAATCCAGCCAATGAAGCTTACAATATACAACGTATTCATCAAAAATAGGTAAAATCTGACTTTATTTTTTGTAAAAAATTATATAAATATTTGCTTCCGCGCTCGAATTTTATATTTTCTCATCATATTTTATCCATAGTATAGGTCCAAATTCATGTTTATGAACGTTTTAACAAAAATATCCATTTCAAAAATATGTAAAATCTTACTTTATTTTTGTAAAAAATCATATAAATATTTGCTTCTGCGCCCGAGTTTTATAATTTTTCATCATATTTTATCCATAGTATAGGTCCAAATTCATGTTTATGAACGTTTTAACAAAAATATCCATTTCAAAAATATGTAAAATCTGACTTTATTTTTGTAAAAAATCATATAAATATTTGCTTCCGAGCCCAAATTTTATGATTTTTCATCATATTTTAGCTAAAAGAAAACATTGCAACAAGAAAATTGCTATTTCAAGTGTGTTAGGTATTCTAGAATCCAGTCCATGTAGCTTACAATATACAACGTATTCATCAAAAATAGGTAAAATCTGACTTTTTTTTTGTAAAAAATCATATAAATATTTGTTTGCGCGCCCGAATTTTATAATTTTTCATCATATTTTATCCGCAATATAGGTCCAAAAGCATGTTTATAAATGTTTTAACAAAAATATCCATTTCAAGAATAAGAAAAATCTGACTTTATTTTTGTAAAAAATCATATAAATATTTGCTTCCGCGCCCGATTTTTATGATTTTTCATCATATTTTAGGTAAAAGAAAACATTGCAACAAGAAAATTGCTATCTCAAGTGTGGTAGGTGTTCTAGAATCCAGCCAATGAAGCTTACAATATACAACGTATTCATCAAAAATAGGTAAAATCTGACTTTATTTTTGTAAAAAATTATATAAATATTTGCTTCCGCGCTCGAATTTTATATTTTCTCATCATATTTTATCCATAGTATAGGTCCAAATTCATGTTTATGAACGTTTTAACAAAAATATCCATTTCAAAAATATGTAAAATCTTACTTTATTTTTGTAAAAAATCATATAAATATTTGCTTCTGAGCCCGAGTTTTATAATTTTTCATCATATTTTATCCATAGTATAGGTCCAAATTCATGTTTATGAACGTTTTAACAAAAATATCCATTTCAAAAATATGTAAAATCTGACTTTATTTTTGTAAAAAATCATATAAATATTTGCTTCCGAGCCCAAATTTTATGATTTTTCATCATATTTTAGCTAAAAGAAAACATTGCAACAAGAAAATTGCTATTTCAAGTGTGTTAGGTATTCTAGAATCCAGTCCATGTAGCTTACAATATACAACGTATTCATCAAAAATAGGTAAAATCTGACTTTTTTTTTGTAAAAAATCATATAAATATTTGTTTGCGCGCCCGAATTTTATAATTTTTCATCATATTTTATCCGCAATATAGGTCCAAAAGCATGTTTATAAATGTTTTAACAAAAATATCCATTTCAAGAATAAGAAAAATCTGACTTTATTTTTGTAAAAAATCATATAAATATTTGCTTCCGCGCCCAATTTTTATGATTTTTCATCATATTTTAGGTAAAAGAAAACATTGCAACAAGAAAATTGCTATTTCAAGTGTGGTAGGTATTCTAGAATCCAGCCAATGAAGCTTACAATATACAAAGTATTCATCAAAAATAGGTAAAATCTGACTTTATTTTTGTAAAAAATTATATAAATATTTGCTTCCGCGCTCGAATTTTATAATTTTTCATCATATTTTATCCATAGTATAGGTCCAAATTCATGTTTATGAACGTTTTAACAAAAATATCCATTTCAAAAATATGTAAAATCTGACTTTATTTTTGTAAAAAATCATATAAATATTTGCTTCCGAGCCCGAATTTTATAATTTTTTATCATATTTTATCCATAGTATAGGTCCAAATTCATGTTTATGAACGTTTTAACAAAAATATCCATTTCAAAAATATGTAAAATCTGACTTTATTTCTGTAAAAAATCATATAAATATTTGCTTCCGAGCCCAAATTTTATGATTTTTCATCATATTTTATCCATAGTATAGGTCCAAATTCATGTTTATGAACGTTTTAACAAAAATATCCATTTCAAAAATATGTAAAATCTGACTTTATTTTTGTAAAAAATCATATAAATATTTGCTTCCGAGCACAAATTTTATGATTTTTCATCATATTTTAGCTAAAAGAAAACATTGCAACAAGAAAATTGCTATTTCAAGTTTGTTAGGTATTCTAGAATCCAGTCCATGTAGATTACAATATACAACGTATTCATCAAAAATAGGTAAAATCTGACTTTTTTTTTGTAAAAAATCATATAAATATTTGTTTGCGCGCCCGAATTTTATAATTTTTCATCATATTTTATCCGCAATATAGGTCCAAAAGCATGTTTATAAATGTTTTAACAAAAATATCCATTTCAAGAATAAGAAAAATCTGACTTTATTTTTGTAAAAAATCATATAAATATTTGCTTCCGCGCCCGATTTTTATGATTTTTCATCATATTTTAGGTAAAAGAAAACATTGCAACAAGAAAATTGCTATCTTAAGTGTGGTAGGTGTTCTAGAATCCAGCCAATAAAGCTTACAATATACAACGTATTCATCAAAAATAGGTAAAATCTGACTTTATTTTTGTAAAAAATTATATAAATATTTGCTTCCGCGCTCGAATTTTATAATTTTTCATCATATTTTATCCATAGTATAGGTCCAAATTCATGTTTATGAACGTTTTAACAAAAATATCCATTTCAAAAATATGTAAAATCTTACTTTATTTTTGTAAAAAATCATATAAATATTTGCTTCTGAGCCCGAGTTTTATAATTTTTCATCATATTTTATCCATAGTATAGGTCCAAATTCATGTTTATGAACGTTTTAACAAAAATATCCATTTCAAAAATATGTAAAATCTGACTTTATTTTTGTAAAAAATCATATAGATATTTGCTTCCGAGCCCAAATTTTATGATTTTTCATCATATTTTAGCTAAAAGAAAACATTGCAACAAGAAAATTGCTATTTCAAGTGTGTTAGGTATTCTAGAATCCAGTCCATGTAGCTTACAATATACAACGTATTCATCAAAAATAGGTAAAATCTGACTTTTTTTTTGTAAAAAATCATATAAATATTTGTTTGCGCGCCCGAATTTTATAATTTTTCATCATATTTTATCCGCAATATAGGTCCAAAAGCATGTTATAAATGTTTTAACAAAAATATCCATTTCAAGAATAAGAAAAATCTGACTTTATTTTTGTAAAAAATCATATAAATATTTGCTTCCGCGCCCGATTTTTATGATTTTTCATCATATTTTAGGTAAAAGAAATCATTGCAACAAGAAAATTGCTATTTCAAGTGTGGTAGGTATTCTAGAATCCAGCCAATGAAGCTTACAATATACAACGTATTCATCAAAAATAGGTAAAATCTGACTTTATTTTTGTAAAAAATTATATAAATATTTGCTTCCGCGCTCGAATTTTATAATTTTTCATCATATTTTATCCATAGTATAGGTCCAAATTCATGTTTATGAACGTTTTAACAAAAATATCCATTTCAAAAATATGTAAAATCTGACTTTATTTTTGTAAAAAATCATATAAATATTTGCTTCCGAGCCCGAATTTTATAATTTTTTATCATATTTTATCCATAGTATAGGTCCAAATTCATGTTTATGAACGTTTTAACAAAAATATCCATTTCAAAAATATGTAAAATCTGACTTTATTTCTGTAAAAAATCATATAAATATTTGCTTCCGAGCCCAAATTTTATGATTTTTCATCATATTTTATCCATAGTATAGGTCCAAATTCATGTTTATGAACGTTTTAACAAAAATATCCATTTCAAAAATATTTAAAATCTGACTT
This sequence comes from Stenolophus ochropezus, assembly GCA_035578165.1. Classification (NCBI taxonomy): domain Eukaryota; kingdom Metazoa; phylum Arthropoda; class Insecta; order Coleoptera; family Carabidae; genus Stenolophus; species Stenolophus ochropezus. The sequence goes on from JAQOWZ010000444.1 coordinate 30,586, forward strand.
TATTTTTGTAAAAAATCATATAAATATTTGCTTCCGAGCACAAATTTTATGATTTTTCATCATATTTTAGCTAAAAGAAAACATCGCAACAAGAAAATTGCTATTTCAAGTTTGTTAGGTATTCTAGAATCCAGTCCATGTAGATTACAATATACAACGTATTCATCAAAAATAGGTAAAATCTGACTTTTTTTTTGTAAAAAATCATATAAATATTTGTTTGCGCGCCCGAATTTTATAATTTTTCATCATATTTTATCCGCAATATAGGTCCAAAAGCATGTTTATAAATGTTTTAACAAAATATCCATTTCAAGAATAAGAAAAATCTGACTTTATTTTTGTAAAAAATCATATAAATATTTGCTTCCGCGCCCGATTTTTATGATTTTTCATCATATTTTAGGTAAAAGAAAACATTGCAACAAGAAAATTGCTATCTTAAGTGTGGTAGGTGTTCTAGAATCCAGCCAATGAAGCTTACAATATACAACGTATTCATCAAAAATAGGTAAAATCTGACTTTATTTTTGTAAAAAATTATATAAATATTTGCTTCCGCGCTCGAATTTTATAATTTTTCATCATATTTTATCCATAGTATAGGTCCAAATTCATGTTTATGAACGTTTTAACAAAAATATCCATTTCAAAAATATGTAAAATCTTACTTTATTTTTGTAAAAAATCATATAAATATTTGCTTCTGAGCCCGAGTTTTATTATTTTTCATCATATTTTATCCATAGTATAGGTCCAAATTCATGTTTATGAACGTTTTAACAAAAATATCCATTTCAAAAATATGTAAAATCTGACTTTATTTTTGTAAAAAATCATATAAATATTTGCTTCCGAGCCCAAATTTTATGATTTTTCATCATATTTTAGCTAAAAGAAAACATTGCAACAAGAAAATTGCTATTTCAAGTGTGTTAGGTATTCTAGAATCCAGTCCATGTAGCTTACAATATACAACGTTTTCATCAAAAATAGGTAAAATCTGACTTTTTTTTTGTAAAAAATCATATAAATATTAGTTTGCGCGCCCGAATTTTATAATTTTTCATCATATTTTATCCGCAATATAGGTCCAAAAGCATGTTTATAAATGTTTTAACAAAAATATCCATTTCAAGAATAAGAAAAATCTGACTTTATTTTTGTAAAAAATCATATAAATATTTGCTTCCGCGCCCGATTTTTATGATTTTTCATCATATTTTAGGTAAAAGAAAACATTGCAACAAGAAAATTGCTATTTCAAGTGTGGTAGGTATTCTAGAATCCAGCCAATGAAGCTTACAATATACAACGTATTCATCAAAAATAGGTAAAATCTGACTTTATTTTTGTAAAAAATTATATAAATATTTGCTTCCGCGTTCGAATTTTATAATTTTTCATCATATTTTATCCATAGTATAGGTCCAAATTCATGTTTATGAACGTTTTAACAAAAATATCCATTTCAAAAATATGTAAAATCTGACTTTATTTTTGTAAAAAATCATATAAATATTTGCTTCCGAGCCCGAATTTTATAATTTTTTATCATATTTTATCCATAGTATAGGTCCAAATTCATGTTTATGAACGTTTTAACAAAAATATCAATTTCAAAAATATGTAAAATCTGACTTTATTTCTGTAAAAAATCATATAAATATTTGCTTCCGAGCCCAAATTTTATGATTTTTCATCATATTTTAGCTAAAAGAAAAAATTTAAACAAGAAAATTGCTATTTCAAGTGTGTTAGGTATTCTAGAATCCAGTCCATGCAGCTTACAATATACAACGTATTCATCAAAAATAGGTAAAATCTGACTTTTTTTTTGTAAAAAATCATATAAATATTTGTTTGCGCGCCCGAATTTTATAATTTTCCATCATATTTTATCCGCAATATAGGTCCAAAAGCATGTTTATAAATGTTTTAACAAAAATATTCATTTCAAGAATAGGAAAAATCTGACTTTATTTTTGTAAAAATTCATATAAATATTTGCTTCCGCGCCCGATTTTTATGATTTTTCATCATATTTTAGGTAAAAGAAAACATTTCAACAAGAAAATTGCTATTTCAAGTGTGGTAGGTATTCTAGAATCCACCCAATGAAGCTTACAATATACAACGTATTCATCAAAAATAGGTAAAATCTGACTTTATTTTTGTAAAAAATCATATAAATATTTGCTTCCGAGCCCGAATTTTATAATTTTTCATCATATTTTATCCATAGTATAGGTCCAAATTCATGTTTATGAACGTTTTAACAAAAATATCCATTTCAAAAATATGTAAAATCTGACTTTATTTCTGTAAAAAATTATATAAATATTTGCTTCCGAGCCCAAATTTTATGATTTTTCATCATATTTTATCCATAGTATAGGTCCAAATTCATGTTTATGAACGTTTTAACAAAAATATCCATTTCAAAAATATGTAAAATCTGACTTTATTTTTGTAAAAAATCATATAAATATTTGCTTCCGAGCCCAAATTTTATGATTTTTCATCATATTTTAGCTAAAAGAAAACATTGCAACAAGAAAATTGCTATTTCAAGTGTGTTAGGTATTCTAGAATCCAGTCCATGTAGCTTACAATATACAACGTATTCATCAAAAAAAGGTAAAATCTGACTTTTTTTTTGTAAAAAATCATATAAATATTTGTTTGCGCGCCCGAATTTTATAATTTTTCATCATATTTTATCCGAAATATAGGTCCAAAAGCATGTTTATAAATGTTTTAACAAAAATATCCATTTCAAGAATAGGAAAAATCTGACTTTATTTTTGTAAAAAATCATATAAATATTTGCTTCCGCGCCCGATTTTTATGATTTTTCATCATATTTTAGGTAAAAGAAAACATTGCAACAAGAAAATTGCTATTTCAAGTGTGGTAGGTGTTCTAGAATCCAGCCAATGAAGCTTACAATATACAACGTATTCATCAAAAATAGGTAAAATCTGACTTTATTTTTGTAAAAAATTATATAAATATTTGCTTCCGCGCTCGAATTTTATAATTTTTCATCATATTTTATCCATAGTATAGGTCCAAATTCATGTTTATGAACGTTTTAACAAAAATATCCATTTCAAAAATATGTAAAATCTTACTTTATTTTTGTAAAAAATCATATAAATATTTGCTTCCGAGCCCGAGTTTTATAATTTTTCATCATATTTTATCCATAGGATAGGTCCAAATTCATGTTTATGAACGTTTTAACAAAAATATCCATTTCAAAAATATGTAAAATCTGACTTCATTTTTGTAAAAAATCATATAAATATTTGCTTCCGAGCCAAATTTTATGATTTTTCATCATATTTTAGCTAAAAGAAAACATTGCAACAAGAAAATTGCTACTTCAAGTGTGTTAGGTATTCTAGAATCCAGTCCATGTAGCTTACAATATACAACGTATTCATCAAAAATAGGTATAATCTGACTTTTTTTTTGTAAAAAATCATATAAATATTTGTTTGCGCGCCCGAATTTTATAATTTTTCATCATATTTTATCCGCAATATAGGTCCAAAAGCATGTTTATAAATGTTTTAACAAAAATATCCATTTCAAGAATAAGAAAAATCTGACTTTATTTTTGTAAAAAATCATATAAATATTTGCTTCCGCGCCCGATTTTTATGATTTTTCATCATATTTTAGGTAAAAGAAAACATTGCAACAAGAAAATTGCTATTTCAAGTGTGGTAGGTATTCTAGAATCCAGCCAATGAAGCTTACAATATACAACGTATTCATCAAAAATAGGTAAAATCTGACTTTATTTTTGTAAAAAATTATATAAATATTTGCTTCCGCGCTCGAATTTTATAATTTTTCATCATATTTTATCCATAGTATAGGTCCAAATTCATGTTTATGAACGTTTTAACAAAAATATCCATTTCAAAAATATGTAAAATCTGACTTTATTTTTGTAAAAAATCATATAAATATTTGCTTCCGAGCCCGAATTTAATAATTTTTCATCATATTTTATCCATAGTATAGGTCCAAATTCATGTTTATGAACGTTTTAACAAAAATATCCATTTCAAAAATATGTAAAATCTGACTTTATTTCTGTAAAAAATCATATAAATATTTGCTTCCGAGCCCAAATTTTATGATTTTTCATCATATTTTAGCTAAAAGAAAACATTGCAACAAGAAAATTGCTATTTCAAGTGTGTTAGGTATTCTAGAATCCAGTCCATGTAGCTTACAATATACAACGTATTCATCAAAAATAGGTGAAATCTGACTTTTTTTTGTAAAAAATCATATAAATATTTGTTTGCGCGCCCGAATTTTATAATTTTTCATCATATTTTATCCGCAATATAGGTCCAAAAGCATGTTTATAAATGTTTTAACAAAAATATCCATTTCAAGAATAAGAAAAATCTGACTTTATTTTTGTAAAAAATCATATAAATATTTGCTTCCGCGCCCGATTTTTATGATTTTTCATCATATTTTAGGTAAAAGAAAACGTTGCAACAATAAAATTGCTATTTCAAGTGTGGTAGGTATTCTAGAATCCAGCCAATGAAGCTTACAATATACAACGTATTCATCAAAAATAGGTAAAATCTGACTTTATTTTTGTAAAAAATTATATAAATATTTGCTTCCGCGCTCAAATTTTATAATTTTTCATCATACTTTATCCATAGTATAGGTCCAAATTCATGTTTATGAACGTTTTAACAAAAATATCCATTTCAAAAATATGTAAAATCTGACTTTATTTTTGTAAAAAATCATATAAATATTTGCTTCCGAGCCTGAATTTTATAATTTTTCATCATATTTTATCCATAGTATAGGTCCAAATTCATGTTTATGAACGTTTTAACAAAAATATCCATTTCAAAAATATGTAAAATCTGACTTTATTTCTGTAAAAAACCATATAAATATTTGCTTCCGAGCCCAAATTTTATGATTTTTCATCATATTTTATCCATAGTATAGGTCCAAATTCATGTTTATGAACGTTTTAACAAAAATATCCATTTCAAAAATATGTAAAATCTGACTTTATTTTTATAAAAAATCATATAAATATTTGCTTCCGAGCCCAAATTTTATGATTTTTCATCATATTTTAGCTAAAAGAAAACATTGCAACAAGAAAATTGCTATTTCAAGTGTGTTAGGTATTCTAGAATCCAGTCCATGTAGCTTACAATATACAAAGTATTCATCAAAAATAGGTAAAATCTGACTTTTTTTGTAAAAAATTATATAAACATTTGTTTGCGCGCCCGAATCTTATAATTTTTCATCATATTTTATCCGCAATATAGGTCCAAAAGCATGTTTATAAATGTTTTAACAAAAATATCCATTTCAAGAATAGGAAAAATCTGACTTTATTTTTGTAAAAAATCATATAAATATTTGCTTCCGCGCCCGATTTTTATGATTTTTCATCATATTTTAGGTAAAAGAAAACATTGCAACAAGAAAATTGCTATTTCAAGTGTGGTAGGTTTTCTAGAATCCAGCCAATGAAGCTTACAATATACAACGTATTCATCAAAAATAGGTAAAATCTGACTTTATTTTGTAAAAAATTATATAAATATTTGCTTCCGCGCTCGAATTTTATAATTTTTCATCATATTTTATCCATAGTATAGGTCCAAATTCATGTTTATGAACGTTTTAACAAAAATATCCATTTCAAAAATATGTAAAATCTGACTTTATTTTTGTAAAAAATCATATAAATATTTGCTTCCGAGCCCAAATTTTATGATTTTTCATCATATTTTAGCTAAAAGAAAACATTGCAACAAGAAAATTGCTATTTCAAGTGTGTTATGTATTCTAGAATCCAGTCCATGTAGCTTACAATATACAACGTATTCATCAAAAATAGGTAAAATCTGACTTTTTTTTGTAAAAAATCATATAAATATTTGTTTGCGCGCCCGAATTTTATAATTTTTCATCATATTTTATCCGCAATATAGGTCCAAAAGCATGTTTATAAATGTTTTAACAAAAATATCCATTTCAAGAATAAGAAAAATCTGACTTTATTTTTGTAAAAAATCATATAAATATTTGCTTCCGCGCCCGATTTTTATGATTTTTCATCATATTTTAGGTAAAAGAAAACATTGCAACAAGAAAATTGCTATTTCAAGTGTGGTAGGTGTTCTAGAATCCAGCCAATGAAGCTTACAATATACAACGTATTCTTAAAAAATAGGTAAAATCTGACTTTATTTTTGTAAAAAATTATATAAATATTTGCTTCCGCGCTCGAATTTTATAATTTTTCATCATATTTTATCCATAGTATAGGTCCAAATTCATGTTTATGAACGTTTTAACAAAAATATCCATTTCAAAAATATGTAAAATCTTACTTTATTTTTGTAAAAAATCATATAAATATTTGCTTCCGAGCCCGAGTTTTATAATTTTTCATCATATTTTATCCATAGTATAGGTCCAAATTCATGTTTATGAACGTTTTAACAAAAATATCCATTTCAAAAATATGTAAAATCTGACTTTATTTTTGTAAAAAATCATTTAAATATTTGCTTCCGAGCCCGAATTTTATAATTTTTCATCATATTTTATCCATAGTATAGGTCCAAATTCATGTTTATGAACGTTTTAACAAAAATATCCATTTCTAAAATATGTAAAATCTGACTTTATTTTTGTAAAAAATCATATAAATATTTGCTTCCGAGCCCGAATTTTATAATTTTTCATCATATTTTATCCATAGTATAGGTCCAAATTCATGTTTATGAACGTTTTAACAAAAATATCCATTTCAAAAATTTGTAAAATCTGACTTTATTTTTGTAAAAAATCATATAAATATTTGCTTCCGAGCCCAAATTTTATGATTTTTCATCATATTTTAGCTAAAAGAAAACATTGCAACAAGAAAATTGCTATTTCAAGTGTGTTAGGTATTCTAGAATCCAGTCCATGTAGCTTACAATATACAACGTATTCATCAAAAATAGGTAAAATCTGACTTTTTTTTTTGTAAAAAATCATATAAATATTTGTTTGCGCGCCCGAATTTTATAATTTTTCATCATATTTTATCCGCAATATAGGTCCAAAAGCATGTTTATAAATGTTTTAACAAAAATATCCATTTCAAGAATAGGAAAAATCTGACTTTATTTTTGTAAAAAATCATATAAATATTTGCTTCCGCGCCCGATTTTTATGATTTTTCATCATATTTTCGGTAAAAGAAAACATTGCAAAAAGAAAATTGCTATTTCAAGTGTGGTAGGTGTTCTAGAATCCAGCCAATGAAGCTTACAATATACAACGTATTCATCAAAAATAGGTAAAATCTGACTTTATTTTTGTAAAAAATTATATAAATATTTGCTTCCGCGCTCGAATTTTATAATTTTTCATCATATTTTATCCATAGTATAGGTCCAAATTCATGTTTATGAACGTTTTAACAAAAGTATTCATTTCAAAAATATGTAAAAATCTTACTTTATTTTTGTAAAAAATCATATAAATATTTGCTTCCGAGCCCGAGTTTTATAATTTTTCATCATATTTTATCCATAGTATAGGTCCAAATTCATGTTTATGAACGTTTTAACAAAAATATCCATTTCAAAAATATGTAAAATCTGACTTTATTTTTGTAAAAAATCATATAAATATATGCTTCCGAGCCCAAATTTTATGATTTTTCATCATATTTTAGCTAAAAGAAAACATTGCAACAAAAAAATTGCTATTTCAAGTGTGTTAGGTATTCTAGAATCCAGTCCATGTAGCTTACAATATACAACGTATTCATCAAAAATAGGTAAAATCTGACTTTTTTTTTTAAAAAAATCATAAATATTTGTTTGCGCGCCCGAATTTTATAATTTTTCATCATATTTTATCCGCAATATAGGTCCAAAAGCATGTTTATAAATGTTTTAACAAAAATATCCATTTCAAGAATAAGAAAAATCTGACTTTATTTTTGTAAAAAATCATAAAAATATTTGCTTCCGCGCCCGATTTTTATGATTTTTCATCATATTTTAGGTAGAAGAAAACATTGCAACAAGAAAATTGCTATTTCAAGTGTGGTAGGTATTCTAGAATCCAGCCAATGAAGCTTACAATATACAACGTATTCATCAAAAATAGGTAAAATCTGACTTTATTTTTGTAAAAAATTATATAAATATTTGCTTCCGCGCTCGAATTTTATAATTTTTCATCATATTTTATCCATAGTATAGGTCCAAATTAATGTTTATGAACGTTTTAACAAAAATATCCATTTCAAAAATATGTAAAATCTGACTTTATTTTTGTAAAAAATCATATAAATATTTGCTTCTGAGCCCGAATTTTATAATTTTTCATCATATTTTATCCATAGTATAGGTCCAAATTCATGTTTATGAACGTTTTAACAAAAATATCCATTTCAAAAATATGTAAAATCTGACTTTATTTCTGTAAAAAATCATATAAATATTTGCTTCCGAGCCCAAATTTTATGATTTTTCATCATATTTTATCCATAGTATAGGTCCAAATTCATGTTTATGAACGTTTTAACAAAAATATCCATTTCAAAAATATGTAAAATCTGACTTTATTTTTGTAAAAAATCATATAAATATTTGCTTTCGAGCCCAAATTTTATGATTTTTCATCATATTTTAGCTAAAAGAAAACATTGCAACAAGAAAATTGCTATTTCAAGTGTGTTAGGTATTCTAGAATCCAGTCCATGTAGCTTACAATATACAACGTATTCATCAAAAATAGGTAAAATCTGACTTTTTTTTTGTAAAAAATCATATAAATATTTGTTTGCGCGCCCGAATTTTATAATTTTTCATCATATTTTATCCGCAATATAGGTCCAAAAGCATGTTTATAAATGTTTTAACAAAAATATCCATTTCAAGAATAGGAAAAATCTGACTTTATTTTTGTAAAAAATCATATAAATATTTGCTTCCGCGCCCGATTTTTATGATTTTTCATCATATTTTAGGTAAAAGAAAACATTGCAACAAGAAAATTGCTATTTCAAGTGTGGTAGGTGTTCTAGGATCCAGCCAATGAAGCTTACAATATACAACGTATTCCTCAAAAATAGGTAAAATCTGACTTTATTTTTGTAAAAAATTATATAAATATTTGCTTCCGCGCTCGAATTTTATAATTTTTCATCATATTTTATCCATAGTATAGGTCCAAATTCATGTTTATGAACGTTTTAACAAAAATATCCATTTCAAAAATATGTAAAATCTTACTTTATTTTTGTAAAAAATCATATAAATATTTGCTTCCGAGCCCGAGTTTTATAATTTTTCATCATATTTTATCCATAGTATAGGTCCAAATTCATGTTTATGAACATTTAACAAAAATATCCATTTCAAAAATATGTCAAATCTGACTTTATTTTTGTAAAAAATCATATAAATATTTGCTTCCGAGCCCAAATTTTATGATTTTTTATCATATATTAGCTAAAAGAAAACATTGCAACAAGAAAATTGCTATTTCAAGTGTGTTAGGTATTCTAGAATCCAGTCCATGTAGCTTACAATATACAACGTATTCATCAAAAATAGGTAAAATCTGACTTTTTTTTGTAAAAAATCATATAAATATTTGCTTCCGCGCCCGATTTTTATGATTA
>JAQOWZ010000445.1:0-40188 GCA_035578165.1 Stenolophus ochropezus
TGCATGTTTATGAACGTTTTAACAAAAATATCCATTTCAAAAATATGTAAAATCTGACTTTATTTTTGTAAAAAATCATATAAATATTTGCTTCCGCGCCCGAATTTTATGATTTCTCATCATATTTTAGTTAAAAGAAAACATTGCAACAAGAAAATTGCTATTTCAAGTGTGTTAGGTATTCTAGAATGCAGCCCATGTAGCTTACAATATACAACGTATTCATCAAAAATAGGTAAAATCTGACTTTTTTTTTTGTAAAAAATCATATAAATATTTGTTTGGGCGCCCGAATTTTATAATTTTTCATCATATTTTATCCGCAATATAGGTCCAAAAGCATGTTTATGAATGTTTTAACAAAAATATCCATTTCAAGAATAGGAAAAATCTGACTTTATTTTTGTAAAAAATCATATAAATATTTGCTTCCGCGCCCGATTTTTATGATTTTTCATCATATTTTAGGTAAAAGAAAACATTGCAACAAGAAAATTGCTATTTCAAGTGTGGTAGGTATTCTAGAATCCAGCCAATGAAGCTTACAATATACAACGTATTCATCAAAAATAGGTAAAATCTGACTTTATTTTTGTAAAAAATTATATAAATATTTGCTTCCGCGCTCGAATTTTATAATTTTTCATCATATTTTATCCATAGTATAGGTCCAAATTCATGTTTATGAACGTTTTAACAAAAATATCCATTTCAAAAATATGTAAAATCTGACTTTATTTTTGTAAAAAATCATATAAATATTTGCTTCCGAGCCCGAATTTTATAATTTTTTATCATATTTTATCCATAGTATAGGTCCAAATTCATGTTTATGAACGTTTTAACAAAAATATCCATTTCAAAAATATGTAAAATCTGACTTTATTTTTGTAAAAAATCATATAAATATTTGCTTCCGAGCCCAAATTTTATGATTTTTCATCATACTTTAGCTAAAAGAAAACATTGCAACAAGAAAATTGCTATTTCAAGTGTGTTAGGTATTCTAGAATCCAGTCCATGTAGCTTACAATATACAACATATTTATCAAAAATAGAAAAAATCTGACTTTTTTTTTGTAAAAAATCATATAAATATTTGTTTGCGCGCCCGAATTTTATAATTTTTCATCATATTTTATCCGCAGTATAGGTCCAAAAGCATGTTTATGAACGTTTTAACAAAAATATCCATTTCAAAAATATGTAAAATCTGACTTTATTTTTGTAAAAAATCATATAAATATTTGCTTCCGCGCCCGAATTTTATGATTTTTCATCATAATTTACGTAAATAAAAACATTGCAACAAAAAAATTGCTATTTCAAGTGTGGTAGGTATTCTAGAATCCAGCCAATGAAGGGCTTACAATATACAACGTATTCATCAAAAATAGGTAAAATCTGACATTATTTTTGTAAAAAATTATATAAATATTTGCTTCCGCGCTCGAATTTTATAATATTTCATCATATTTTATCCATAGTATAGGTCCAAATTCATGTTTATGAACGTTTTAACAAAAATATCCATTTCAAAAATATGTAAAATCTGACTTTATTTTTGTAAAAAATCATATAAATATTTGCTTCCGCGCCCGAATTTTATTATTTTTCATCATAATTTACGTAAAAGAAAACATTGCAACAAGAAAATTGCTATTTCAAGTGTGTTAGGTATTCTAGAATGCAGCCCATGTAGCTTACAATATACAACGTATTCATCAAAAATAGGTAAAATCTGACTTTTTTTTGTAAAAAATCAAAAAAATATTTCTTTGCGCGCCCGAATTTTATAATTTTTCATCATATTTTATCCGCAATATAGGTCCAAAAGCATGTTTATGAATGTTTTAACAAAAATATCCATTTCAAGAATAGGAAAAATCTGACTTTATTTTTGTAAAAAATCATATAAATATTTACTTCCGCGCCTGATTTTTATGATTTTTCATCATATTTTAGGTAAAAGAAAACATTGCAACAAGAAAATTGCTATTTCAAGTGTGGTAGGTATTCTAGAATCCAGCCAATGAAGCTTACAATATACAACGTATTCATCAAAAATAGGTAAAATCTGACTTTATTTTTGTAAAAAATTATATAAATATTTGCTTCCGCGCTCGAATTTTATAATTTTTCATCATATTTTATCCATAGTATAGGTCCAAATTCATGTTTATGAACGTTTTAACAAAAATATGTAAAATCTGACTTAATTTTTGTAAAAAATCATATAAATATTTGCTTCCGCGCCCGAATTTTATGATTTTTCATCATAATTTACGTAAAAGAAAACATTGCAACAAGAAAATTGCTATTTCAAGTGTGTTAGGTATTCTAGAATCCAGTCCATGTAGCTTACAATATACAACATATTCATCAAAAATAGAAAAAATCTGACTTTTTTTTGTAAAAAATCATATAAATATTTGTTTGCGCGCCCGAATTTTATAATTTTTCATCATATTTTATCCGCAGTATAGGTCCAAAAGCATGTTTATGAACGTTTTAACAAAAATATCCATTTCAAAAATATGTAAAATTTGACTTTATTTTTGTAAAAAATCATATAAAAATTTGCTTCCGCGCCCGAATTTTATGATTTTTTATCATAATTTATGTAAATGAAAACATTGCAACAAAAAAATTGCTATTTCAAGTGTGGTAGGTATTCTAGAATCCAGCCAATGAAGCTTACAATATACAACGTATTCATCAAAAATAGGTAAAATCTGACTTTATTTTTGTAAAAAATTATATAAATATTTGCTTCCGCGCTCGAATTTTATAATATTTCATCATATTTTATCCATAGTATAGGTCCAAATTCATGTTTATGAACGTTTTAACAAAAATATCCATTTCAAAAATATATAAAATCTGACTTTATTTTTGTAAAAAATCATATAAATATTTGCTTCCGAGCCCGAATTTTATGATTTTTCATCATATTTTAGCTAAAAGAAAACATTGCAACAAGAAAATTGCTATTTCAAGTGTGTTAGGTATTCTAGAATCCAGCCCATGTAGCTTACAATATACAACGTATTCATCAAAAATAGGAAAAATCTGACTTTTTTTTTGTAAAAAATCATATAAATATTTGTTTGCGCGCCCGAATTTTATAATTATTCATCATATTTTATCCGCAGTATAGGTCCAAAAGCATGTTTATGAATGTTATAACAAAAATATCCATTTCAAGAATAGTAAAAATCTGACTTTATTTTTGTAAAAAATCATATAAATATTTGCATCCGCGCCCGAATTTTATGATTTTTCATCATAATTTACGTAAAGGAAAACATTGCAACAAAAAAATTGCTATTTCAAGTGTGGTAGGTATTCTAGAATCCAGCCAATGAAGCTTACAATATACAACGTATTCATCAAAAATAGGTAAAATCTGACTTTTTTTTTGTAAAAGATTATATAAATATTTGTTTGCGCGCCCGAATTTTATAATTTTTTATCATATTTTATCCGCAGTATAGGTCCAAAAGCATGTTTATGAACGTTTTAACAAAAATATCCATTTCAAAAATATGTAAAATCTGACTTTATTTTTGTAAAAAATCATATAAATATTTGCTTCCGCGCCCGAATTTTATGATTTCTCATCATATTTTAGCTAAAAGAAAACATTGCAACAAGAAAATTGCTATTTCAAGTGTGTTAGGTTTTCTAGAATGCAGCCCATGTAGCTTACAATATACAACGTTTTTATCAAAAATAGGTAAAATCTGACTTTTTTTTTGTAAAAAATCATATAAATATTTGTTTGCGCGCCCGAATTTTATAATTTTTCATCATATTTTATCCGCAATATAGGTCCAAAAGCATGTTTATGAATGTTTTAACAAAAATATCCATTTCAAGAATAGGAAAAATCTGACTTTATTTTTGTAAAAAATCATATAAATATTTGCTTCCGCGCCCGATTTTTATGATTTTTCATCATATTTTAGGTAAAAGAAAACATTGCAACAAGAAAATTGCTATTTCAAGTGTGGTAGGTATTCTAGAATCCAGCCAATGAAGCTTACAATATACAACGTATTCATCAAAAATAGGTAAAATCTGACTTTTTTTTTGTAAAAAATTATATAAATATTTGTTTGCGCGCCCGAATTTTATAATTTTTCATCATATTTTATCCGCAGTATAGGTCCAAAAGCATGTTTATGAACGTTTTAACAAAAATATCCATTTCAAAAATATGTAAAATCTGACTTTATTTTTGTAAAAAATCATATAAATATTTGCTTCCGCGCCCGAATTTTATGATTTCTCATCATATTTTAGCTAAAAGAAAACATTGCAACTAGAAAATTGCTATTTCAAGTGTGTTAGGTATTCTAGAATGCAGCCCATGTAGCTTACAATATACAACGTATTCATCAAAAATAGGTAAAATCTGACTTTTTTTTTGTAAAAAATCATATAAATATTTGTTTGCGCGCCCGAATTTTGTAATTTTTCATCATATTTTATCCGCAATATAGGTCCAAAAGCATGTTTATGAATGTTTTAACAAAAATATCCATTTCAAGAATAGGAAAAATCTGACTTTATTTTTGTAAAAAATCATATAAATATTTGCTTCCGCGCCCGATTTTTATGATTTTTCATCATACTTTAGGTAAAAGAAAACATTGCAACAAGAAAATTGCTATTTCAAGTGTGGTAGGTATTCTGGAATCCAGCCAATGAAGCTTACAATATACAACGTATTCATCAAAAATAGGTAAAATCTGACTTATTTTTTGTAAAAAATTATATAAATATTTGCTTCCGCGCTCGAATTTTATAATTTTTCATCATAATTTATCCATAGTATAGGTCCAAATTCATGTTTATGAACGTTTTAACAAAAATATCCATTTCAAAAATATGTAAAATCTGACATTATTTTTGTAAAAAATCATATAAATATTTGCTTCCGAGCCCAAATTTTATGATTTTTCATCATATTTTAGCTAAAAGAAAACATTGCAACAAGAAAATTGCTATTTCAAGTGTGTTACGTATTCTAGAATCCAGTCCATGTAGCTTACAATATACAACATATTCATCAAAAATAGAAAAAATCTGACTTTTTTTTTGTAAAAAATCATATAAATATTTGTTTGCGCGCCCGAATTTTATAATTTTTCATCATATTTTATCCGCAGTATAGGTCCAAAAGCATGTTTATGAACGTTTTAACAAAAATATCCATTTCAAAAACATGTAAAATCTGACTTTATTTTTGTAAAAAATCATATAAATATTTGCTTCCGCGCCCGAATTTTATGATTTTTCATCATAATTTACGAAAATGAAAACATTGCAACAAAAAAATTGCTATTTCAAGTGTGGTAGGTATTCTAGAATCCAGCCAATGAAGCTTACAATATACAACGTATTCATCAAAAATAGGTAAAATCTGACTTTATTTTTGTAAAAAATTATATAAATATTTGCTTCGGCGCTCGAATTTTATAATATTTCATCATATTTTATCCATAGTATAGGTCCAAATTCATGTTTATGAACGTTTTAACAAAAATATCCATTTCAAAAATATATAAAATCTGACTTTATTTTTGTAAAAAATCATATAAATATTTGCTTCCGAGCCCGAATTTTATGATTTTTCATCATATTTTAGCTAAAAGAAAACATTGCAACAAGAAAATTGATATTTCAAGTGTGTTAGGTATTCTAGAATCCAGCCCATGTAGCTTACAATATACAACGTATTCATCAAAAATAGGAAAAATCTGACTTTTTTTTTGTAAAAAATCATATACATATTTGTTTGCGCGCCCGAATTTTATAATTTTTCATCATATTTTATCCGCAGTATAGGTCCAAAAGCATGTTTATGAATGTTATAACAAAAATATCCATTTCAAGAATAGGAAAAATCTGACTTTATTTTTGTAAAAATTCATATAAATATTTGCTTCCGCGCCCGAATTTTATGATTTTTCATCATAATTTACGTAAAGGAAAACATTGCAACAAAAAAATTGCTATTTCAAGTGTGGTAGGTATTCTAGAATCCAGCCAATGAAGCTTACAATATACAACGTATTCATCAAAAATAGGTAAAATCTGACTTTTTTTTTGTAAAAAATTATATAAATATTTGTTTGCGCGCCCGAATTTTATAATTTTTCATCATATTTTATCCGCAGTATAGGTCCAAAAGCATGTTTATGAACGTTTTAACAAAAATATCCATTTCAAAAATATGTAAAATCTGACTTTATTTTTGTAAAAAATCATATAAATATTTGCTTCCGCGCCCGAATTTTATGATTTCTCATCATATTTTAGTTAAAAGAAAACATTGCAACAAGAAAATTGCTATTTCAAGTGTGTTAGGTATTCTAGAATGCAGCCCATGTAGCTTACAATATACAACGTATTCATCAAAAATAGGTAAAATCTGACTTTTTTTTTTGTAAAAAATCATATAAATATTTGTTTGGGCGCCCGAATTTTATAATTTTTCATCATATTTTATCCGCAATATAGGTCCAAAAGCATGTTTATGAATGTTTTAACAAAAATATCCATTTCAAGAATAGGAAAAATCTGACTTTATTTTTGTAAAAAATCATATAAATATTTGCTTCCGCGCCCGATTTTTATGATTTTTCATCATATTTTAGGTAAAAGAAAACATTGCAACAAGAAAATTGCTATTTCAAGTGTGGTAGGTATTCTAGAATCCAGCCAATGAAGCTTACAATATACAACGTATTCATCAAAAATAGGTAAAATCTGACTTTATTTTTGTAAAAAATTATATAAATATTTGCTTCCGCGCTCGAATTTTATAATTTTTCATCATATTTTATCCATAGTATAGGTCCAAATTCATGTTTACGAACGTTTTAACAAAAATATCCATTTCAAAAATATGTAAAATCTGACTTTATTTTTGTAAAAAATCATATAAATATTTGCTTCCGAGCCCGAATTTTATAATTTTTTATCATATTTTATCCATAGTATAGGTCCAAATTCATGTTTATGAACGTTTTAACAAAAATATCCATTTCAAAAATATGTAAAATCTGACTTTATTTTTGTAAAAAATCATATAAATATTTGCTTCCGAGCCCAAATTTTATGATTTTTCATCATATTTTAGCTAAAAGAAAACATTGCAAAAAGAAAATTGCTATTTCAAGTGTGTTAGGTATTCTAGAATCCAGTCCATGTAGCTTACAATATACAACATATTTATCAAAAATAGAAAAAATCTGACTTTTTTTTGTAAAAAATCATATAAATATTTGTTTGCGCGCCCGAATTTTATAATTTTTCATCATATTTTATCCGCAGTATAGGTCCAAAAGCATGTTTATGAACGTTTTAACAAAAATATCCATTTCAAAAATATGTAAAATCTGACTTTATTTTTGTAAAAAATCATATAAATATTTGCTTCCGCGCCCGAATTTTATGATTTTTCATCATAATTTACGTAAATAAAAACATTGCAACAAAAAAATTGCTATTTCAAGTGTGGTAGGTATTCTAGAATCCAGCCAATGAAGCTTACAATATACAACCTATTCATCAAAAATAGGTAAAATCTGACTTTATTTTTGTAAAAAATTATATAAATATTTGCTTCCGCGCTCGAATTTTATAATATTTCATCATATTTTATCCATAGTATAGGTCCAAATTCATGTTTATGAACGTTTTAACAAAAATATCCATTTCAAAAATATGTAAAATCTGACTTTATTTTTGTAAAAAATCATATAAATATTTGCTTCCACGCCCGAATTTTATTATTTTTCATCATATTTTAGCTAAAAGAAAACATTGCAACAAGAAAATTGCTATTTCAAGTGTGTTAGGTATTCTAGAATCCAGCCCATGTAGCTTACAATATACAACGTATTCATCAAAAATAGGAAAAATCTGACTTTTTTTTGTAAAAAATCATATAAATATTTGTTTGCGCGCCCGAATTTTATAATTATTCATCATATTTTATCCGCAGTATAGGTCCAAAAGCATGTTTATGAATGTTATAACAAAAATATCCATTTCAAGAATAGGAAATATCTGACTTTATTTTTGTAAAAAATCATATAAATATTTGCATCCGCGCCCGAATTTTATGATTTTTCATCATAATTTACGTAAAGGAAAACATTGCAACAAAAAAATTGCTATTTCAAGTGTGGTAGGTATTCTAGAATCCAGCCAATGAAGCTTACAATATACAACGTATTCATCAAAAAGAGGTAAAATCTGACTTTTTTTTTGTAAAAAATTATATAAATATTTGTTTGCGCGCCCGAATTTTATAATTTTTTATCATATTTTATCCGCAGTATAGGTCCAAAAGCATGTTTATGAACGTTTTAACAAAAATATCCATTTCAAAAATATGTAAAATCTGACTTTATTTTTGTAAAAAATCATATAAATATTTGCTTCCGCGCCCGAATTTTATGATTTCTCATCATATTTTAGCTAAAAGAAAACATTGCAACAAGAAAATTGCTATTTCAAGTGTGTTAGGTTTTCTAGAATGCAGCCCATGTAGCTTACAATATACAACGTATTTATCAAAAATAGGTAAAATCTGACTTTTTTTTTGTAAAAAATCATATAAATATTTGTTTGCGCGCCCGAATTTTATAATTTTTCATCATATTTTATCCGCAATATAGGTCCAAAAGCATGTTTATGAATGTTTTAACAAAAATATCCGTTTCAAGAATAGGAAAAATCTGACTTTATTTTTGTAAAAAATCATATAAATATTTGCTTCCGCGCCCGATTTTTATGATTTTTCATCATATTTTAGGTAAAAGAAAACATTGCAACAAGAAAATTGCTATTTCAAGTGTGGTAGGTATTCTAGAATCCAGCCAATGAAGCTTACAATATACAACGTATTCATCAAAAATAGGTAAAATCTGACTTTATTTTTGTAAAAAATTATATAAATATTTGCTTCCGCGCTCGAATTTTTAAATTTTTTATCATATTTTATCCATAATATAGGTCCAAATTCATGTTTATGAACGTTTTAACAAAAATATCCATTTCAAAAATATGTAAAATCTGACTTTATTTTTGTAAAAAATCATATAAATATTTGCTTCCGAGCTCGAATTTTATAATTTTTCATCATATTTTATCCATAGTATAGGTCCAAATTCATGTTTATGAACGTTTTAACAAAAATATCCATTTCAAAAATATGTAAAATCTGACTTTATTTTTGTAAAAAATCATATAAATATTTGCTTCCGAGCCCAAATTTTATGATTTTTCATCATATTTTAGCTAAAAGAAAACATTGCAACAAGAAAATTGCTATTTCAAGTGTGTTAGGTATTCTAGAATCCAGTCCATGTAGCTTACAATATACAACATATTCATCAAAAATAGAAAAAATCTGACTTTTTTTTGTAAAAAATCATATAAATATTTGTTTGCGCGCCCGAATTTTATAATTTTTCATCATATTTTATCCGCAGTATAGGTCCAAAAGCATGTTTATGAACGTTTTAACAAAAATATCCATTTCAAAAACATGTAAAATCTGACTTTATTTTTGTAAAAAATCATATAAATATTTGCTTCCGCGCCCGAATTTTATGATTTTTCATCATAATTTACGTAAATGAAAACATTGCAACAAAAAAATTGCTATTTCAAGTGTGGTAGGTATTCTAGAATCCAGCCAATGAAGCTTACAATATACAACGTATTCATCAAAAATAGGTAAAATCTGACTTTATTTTTGTAAAAAATTATATAAATATTTGCTTCCGCGCTCGAATTTTATAATATTTCATCATATTTTATCCATAGTATAGGTCCAAATTCATGTTTATGAACGTTTTAACAAAAATATCCATTTCAAAAATATATAAAATCTGACTTTATTTTTGTAAAAAATCATATAAATATTTGCTTCCGAGCCCGAATTTTATGATTTTTCATCATAGTTTAGCTAAAAGAAAACATTGCAACAAGAAAATTGCTATTTCAAGTGTGTTAGGTATTCTAGAATCCAGCCCATGTAGCTTACAATATACAACGTATTCATCAAAAATAGGTAAAATCTGACTTTTTTTTTGTAAAAAATCATATAAATATTTGTTTGCGCGCCCGAATTTTATAATTTTTCATCATATTTTATCCGCAATATAGGTCCAAAAGCATGTTTATGAATGTTTTAACAAAAATATCCATTTCAAGAATAGGAAAAATCTGACTTTATTTTTGTAAAAAATCATATAAATATTTGCTTCCGCGCCCGATTTTTATGATTTTTCATCATATTTTAGGTAAAAGAAAACATTGCAACAAGAAAATTGCTATTTCAAGTGTGGTAGGTATTCTAGAATCCAGCCAATGAAGCTTACAATATACAACGTATTCATCAAAAATAGGTAAAATCTGACTTTATTTTTGTAAAAAATTATATAAATATTTGCTTCCGCGCTCGATTTTTATAATTTTTCATCATATTTTATCCATAGTATAGGTCCAAATTCATGTTTATGAACGTTTTAACAAAAATATCCATTTAAAAAATATGTAAAATCTGACTTTATTTTTGTAAAAAATCATATAAATATTTGCTTCCGAGCCCGAATTTTATAATTTTTCATCAAATTTTATCCATAGTATAGGTCCAAATTCATGTTTATGAACGTTTTAACAAAAATATCCATTTCAAAAATATGTAAAATCTGACTTTATTTTTGTAAAAAATCATATAAATATTTGCTTCCGAGCCCAAATTTTATAATTTTTCATCATATTTTAGCTAAAAGAAAACATTGCAACAAGAAAATTGCTATTTCAAGTGTGTTAGGTATTCTAGAATCCAGTCCATGTAGCTTACAATATACAACATATTCATCAAAAATAGAAAAAATCTGACTTTTTTTTGTAAAAAATCATAAAAATATTTGTTTGCGCGCCCGAATTTTATAATTTTTCATCATATTTTATCCGCAGTATAGGTCCAAAAGCATGTTTATGAACGTTTTAACAAAAATATCCATTTCAAAAACATGTAAAATCTGACTTTATTTTTGTAAAAAATCATATAAATATTTGCTTCCGCGCCCGAATTTTATGATTTTTCATCATAATTTACGTAAATGAAAACATTGCAACAAAAAAATTGCTATTTCAAGTGTGGTAGGTATTCTAGAATCCAGCCAATGAAGCTTACAATATACAACGTATTCATCAAAAATAGGTAAAATCTGACTTTATTTTTGTAAAAAATTATATAAATATTTGCTTCCGCGCTCGAATTTTATAATATTTTATCATATTTTATCCATAGTATAGGTCCAAATTCATGTTTATGAACGTTTTAACAAAAATATCCATTTCAAAAATATATAAAATCTGACTTTATTTTTGTAAAAAATCATATAAATATTTGCTTCCGAGCCCGAATTTTATGATTTTTCATCATATTTTAGCTAAAAGAAAACATTGCAACAAGAAAATTGCTATTTCAAGTGTGTTAGGTATTCTAGAATCCAGCCCATGTAGCTTACAATATACAACGTATTCATCAAAAATAGGAAAAATCTGACTTTTTTTTTGTAAAAAATCATATAAATATTTGTTTGCGCGCCCGAATTATATAATTTTTCATCATATTTTATCCGCAGTATAGGTCCAAAAGCATGTTTATGAATGTTATAACAAAAATATCCATTTCAAGAATAGGAAAAATCTGACTTTATTTTTGTAAAAAATCATATAAATATTTGCTTCCGCGCCCGAATTTTATGATTTTTCATCATAATTTACGTAAAGGAAAACATTGCAACAAAAAAATTGCTATTTCAAGTGTGGTAGGTATTCTAGAATCCAGCCAATGAAGTTTACAATATACAACGTATTCATCAAAAATAGGTAAAATCTGACTTTTTTTTTGTAAAAAATTATATAAATATTTGTTTGCGCGCCCGAATTTTATAATTTTTCATCATATTTTATCCGCAGTATAGGTCCAAAAGCATGTTTATGAACGTTTTAACAAAAATATCCATTTCAAAAATATGTAAAATCTGACTTTATTTTTGTAAAAAATCATATAAATATTTGCTTCCGCGCCCGAATTTTATGATTTCTCATCATATTTTAGTTAAAAGAAAACATTGCAACAAGAAAATTGCTATTTCAAGTGTGTTAGGTATTCTAGAATGCAGCCCATGTAGCTTACAATATACAACGTATTCATCAAAAATAGGTAAAATCTGACTTTTTTTTTTGTAAAAAATCATATAAATATTTGTTTGGGCGCCCGAATTTTATAATTTTTCATCATATTTTATCCGCAATATAGGTCCAAAAGCATGTTTATGAATGTTTTAACAAAAATATCCATTTCAAGAATAGGAAAAATCTGACTTTATTTTTGTAAAAAATCATATAAATATTTGCTTCCGCGCCCGATTTTTATGATTTTTCATCATATTTTAGGTAAAAGAAAACATTGCAACAAGAAAATTGCTATTTCAAGTGTGGTAGGTATTCTAGAATCCAGCCAATGAAGCTTACAATATACAACGTATTCATCAAAAATAGGTAAAATCTGACTTTATTTTTGTAAAAAATTATATAAATATTTGCTTCCGCGCTCGAATTTTATAATTTTTCATCATATTTTATCCATAGTATAGGTCCAAATTCATGTTTATGAACGTTTTAACAAAAATATCCATTTCAAAAATATGTAAAATCTGACTTTATTTTTGTAAAAAATCATATAAATATTTGCTTCCGAGCCCGAATTTTATAATTTTTCATCATATTTTATCCATAGTATAGGTCCAAATTCATGTTTATGAACGTTTTAACAAAAATATCCATTTCAAAAATATGTAAAATCTGACTTTATTTTTGTAAAAAATCATATAAATATTTGCTTCCGAGCCCAAATTTTATTATTTTTCATCATAATTTACGTAAAAGAAAACATTGCAACAAGAAAATTGCTATTTCAAGTGTGTTAGGTATTCTAGAATGCAGCCCATGTAGCTTACAATATACAACGTATTCATCAAAAATAGGTAAAATCTGACTTTTTTTTGTAAAAAATCATAAAAATATTTGTTTGCGCGCCCGAATTTTATAATTTTTCATCATATTTTATCCGCAATATAGGTCCAAAAGCATGTTTATGAATGTTTTAACAAAAATATCCATTTCAAGAATAGAAAAAATCTGACTTTATTTTTGTAAAAAATCATATAAATATTTACTTCCGCGCCCGATTTTTATGATTTTTCATCATATATTAGGTAAAAGAAAACATTGCAACAAGAAAATTGCTATTTCAAGTGTGGTAGGTATTCTAGACTCCAGCCTATGAAGCTTACAATATACAACGTATTCATCAAAAATAGGTAAAATCTGACTTTATTTTTGTAAAAAATTATATAAATATTTGCTTCCGCGCTCGAATTTTATAATTTTTCATCATATTTTATCCATAGTATAGGTCAAAATTCATGTTTATGAACGTTTTAACAAAAATATCCATTTCATAAATATGTAAAATCTGACTTAATTTTTGTAAAAAATCATATAAATATTTGCTTCCGCGCCCGAATTTTATGATTTTTCATCATAATTTACGTAAAAGAAAACATTGCAACAAGAAAATTGCTATTTCAAGTGTGTTAGGTATTCTAGAATCCAGTCCATGTAGCTTACAATATACAACATATTCATCAAAAATAGAAAAAATCTGACTTTTTTTTGTAAAAAATCATATAAATATTTGTTTGCGCGCCCGAATTTTATAATTTTTCATCATATTTTATCCGCAGTATAGGTCCAAAAGCATGTTTATGAACGTTTTAACAAAAATATCCATTTAAAAAATATGTAAAATTTGACTTTATTTTTGTAAAAAATCATATAAAAATTTGCTTCTGCGCCCGAATTTTATGATTTTTCATCATAACTTATGTAAATGAAAACATTGCAACAAAAAAATTGCTATTTCAAGTGTGGTAGGTATTCTAGAATCCAGCCAATGAAGCTTACAATATACAACGTATTCATCAAAAATAGGTAAAATCTGACTTTATTTTTGTAAAAAATTATATAAATATTTGCTTCCGCGCTCGAATTTTATAATATTTCATCATATTTTATCCATAGTATAGGTCCAAATTCATGTTTATGAACGTTTTAACAAAAATATCCATTTCAAAAATATATAAAATCTGACTTTATTTTTTAAAAAATCATATAAATATTTGCTTCCGAGCCCGAATTTTATGATTTTTCATCATATTTTAGCTAAAAGAAAACATTGCAACAAGAAAATTGCTATTTCAAGTGTGTTAGGTATTCTAGAATCCAGCCCATGTAGCTTACAATATACAACGTATTCATCAAAAATAGGAAAAATCTGATTTTTTTTTTGTAAAAAATCATATAAATATTTGTTTGCGCGCCCGAATTTTATAATTATTCATCATATTTTATCCGCAGTATAGGTCCAAAAGCATGTTTATGAATGTTATAACAAAAATATCCATTTCAAGAATAGGAAAAATCTGACTTTATTTTTGTAAAAAATCATATAAATATTTGCATCCGCGCCCGAATTTTATGATTTTTCATCATAATTTACGTAAAGGAAAACATTGCAACAAAAAAATTGCTATTTCAAGTGTGGTAGGTATTCTAGAATCCAGCCAATGAAGCTTACAATATACAACGTATTCATCAAAAATAGGTAAAATCTGACTTTTTTTTTGTAAAAAATTATATAAACATTTGTTTGCGCGCCCGAATTTTATAATTTTTTATCATATTTTATCCGCAGTATAGGTCCAAAAGCATGTTTATGAACGTTTTAACAAAAATATCCATTTAAAAAATATGTAAAATCTGACTTTATTTTTGTAAAAAATCATATAAATATTTGCTTCCGCGCCCGAATTTTATGATTTCTCATCATATTTTAGCTAAAAGAAAACATTGCAACAAGAAAATTGCTATTTCAAGTGTGTTAGGTTTTCTAGAATGCAGCCCATGTAGCTTACAATATACAACGTATTCATCAAAAATAGGTAAAATCTGACTTTTTTTTTGTAAAAAATCATATAAATATTTGTTTGCGCGCCCGAATTTTATAATTTTACATCATATTTTATCCGCAATATAGGTCCAAAAGCATGTTTATGAATGTTTTAACAAAAATATCCATTTCAAGAATAGGAAAAATCTGACTTTATTTTTGTAAAAAATCATATAAATATTTGCTTCCGCGCCCGATTTTTATGATTTTTTCATAATATTTTAGGTAAAAGAAAACATTGCAACAAGAAAATTGCTATTTCAATTGTAATAGGTATTCTAGAATCTAGCCAATGAAGCTTACAATATACAACGTATTCATCAAAAATAGGTAAAATCTGACTTTATTTTTGTAAAAAATTATATAAATATTTGCTTCCGCGCTCGAATTTTATAATTTTTCATCATATTTTATCCATAGTATAGGTCCAAATTCATGTTTATGAACGTTTTAACAAAAATATCCATTTCAAAAATATGTAAAATCTGACTTTATTTTTGTAAAAAATCATATAAATATTTGCTTCCGCGCCCGAATTTTATTATTTTTCATCATATTTTATCCATAGTATAGGTCCAAATTCATGTTTATGAACGTTTTAACAAAAATATCCATTTCAAAAATATGTAAAATCTGACTATATTTTTGTAAAAAATCATATAAATATTTGCTTCCGCGCCCAAATTTTATGATTCTTCATCATCATATACTATTTTGGTAGATTCACTCTCTATATTTCTATATATATATAGTTGGATTCATCTCGAGCATCGCAAAAAGTTTGCTCACGGGTACAGGTCAAACCATTCATTGAATAATTTTAATATTATTTTATTAGATGTGGTTTAAAGTAGAATAGGGCCTTTTTGGGGTCTCATATTTTTACTGTGAGTGGTTTTCGTGTAAAAAATCGAAAACTAAGCCAAAAAGGAAAACTGGAACAAAACTGAAAAAAATATCCTAGATGCCAGGTTTAAATTTAAAAAGAATTACTGTGCCATCCGTCATTTTTGACAATTCAATATGAAACTTTTAATTGATTTATTTTGAAAATGAAAAGAGATATTGTAAATGTAATTATATTTTTACACATTATAATAGTGAGCGAAATATATACAAATACATTGAATATTAAGTGTGGTGTATTTAAAATATTTAATTTTATGACATTTGACGTTTGGTCAATCAATCAAAAAATGAGTTGGAGACACCTAAGTGAAAAATGTCATATTTACTAAAATGTATAATGAAATATTGTACGAAATTTAATAAGAAATCATCTCTAATACAGGTACTTTTATATAGAATATAAATATTTATATATTATTAGTTAAATGTTTTATTTTTTAGATGAGACTATAACCTTCACGTACTCAGATACTCTAATATGGAATTTTTTATAAACTCAAACAATCTATTGGGCAATAATTATAAAAATAAGTAATAGTAAAACTAAAGAATATTCCAGAATGGATTATTTAATCAAGAAAACTGCATTTCAAAATTGATTTATACTCTGACGTTTAAAAAACTATATTTGATTACTATTCAAACACTTCCAAAGGTAAATTCATACTGTACAGTATTCTTCCCTTATATATAAATACTTTTTAAATCTAATTTATACATATTTTAGATAGTTAGACTATAGATTTTGTCTGATTACGTGGAAAAACTGACAAGCCTTTATTTCATACAGTTTTGGAGGAAATTGTTTAACAATTTAATGTACAATAATTACTATATAAATAAATGATGTATCTGGACTTTAATAAACTTTTGTTAATTGCAATTTACTCTTTCTTTACGCATTTTGTAACATTTCTGATGAAAACATTTGATTACAATAGAAATTACATTTTTCAAAATTCTGTAGTATTTTATAATGAAATGAGATGATTTCTCAGATGTAAACGTTTACATAAACAAAGTATTTATCCATTTATCCATTTGTAACTGATGTATGAAAATAAATAAAAATTGGTCACTTTATCTACAACTAACAGGCATATAAATTTTCAGTTATGTGTGAGTAGTTCATATATGCCTCAACAGATGGCGCTAGAGTAGCACTTAAATTTCAAAATAACTTCAAATTGTATTTATTATACTTTTATAATCATTTAAATTGATATTTATAATAAAAAATAAATTATTAATAACAATAACAATAGTTGTAGATAAATACATATATAATTCAGCTTCATAAATATATAAATGAACATAGCAACAGAAAGCATCAATATAATCTTGTTTTTTTTGGCAATATAAAAATGTATCAGTTTATAAATTTTGGTATGTTATTTCACATTATTTATATTTATAAAATAGATAATTATTTTCAAAATAATACATTTTTATATATTCTTTAACTAACTTCATACTTATTGTGTCAAGTTATGACATTTAAGTTCTGTCAAACTGAATGTATTGTATGAAAATACAAATATTGTTAAGATATAATAAAAATACATAAAATTGGGTTAAACGTATTATTTAAATCTTTTCTTCTTATGTATTTTGATGATTAAACTATTGTATCTCAAAATCTCTAAGCGCGGGAAATTTAAAATCTCTATAATTTCATTTATTTATCAACATGTATTTTTATTTATTTCCTAAACGGTCTCGCGTGCCGCTTTGAACGTGTTATAAATAAATAATATACATTACAACAAATGTTTCTAAGTCTAACACATAGTAGCACCCCCCGTAGAAGGGTGTGAAAAAAATTCATCAATTTCCAAAGTTGGAATATTAAATATATGATATTATTTGATAAGTTATGTGTGAGTAGTTCATATACAGGGTGTTCCATTTAAGCGTGCCACCATTTCTATCTCGAGAACTATAAGAGCTACGAGGTTGGTTAAATTAGCAAAGAACCACCATTTTACAAGACTAATACAAAGAGCAAAAATAGCTATTTTTAGTACAAGTGAGCAAAATATGTCTTTTTTTCACGGGCTCAGAAATTGGCCACAAGAGCGAAGCGAGTGTGCCAACTGGACAAGTGAGAAAAAGACATGCTCACGTGTGCTAAACATAATTTTTTCCACAATCTTAAAATAAAATTTATAAAAAAAAACAAAACATTGTACTTTTTTATTTAATAATGAAAATCTCAACAGTACAATTATGTTTATAAATTATAATTAAATATAATGTAATTTAATGTAAAATGCATTATAATGTCTGTAATCCCATGAAAACATTGTGCTCAGAGTAAGTGTATTTTGCTCACTAATGTTATTTACTTTGCTTACTTGTGAAGAAATTTATTTACTTTGCTCACTTGTGATTCAATATGCTACTTTGCTCACTGTTTTAAGTTGAATAATGATGTATTTTGCTAACGATTTTGGAAAAAACTTTTTTTTGACCTGTGGTTCTCAAAATACGGGACACAACTTTCTCTTTTTAGATGGGAACATATGTTTATTTTTAGGTTATTCGATAGAGCATTTTTTTCTGAATTCAGCGATATAAACATCATATACTATTTTGATAGATTCATTATCTACTAGCGTGCAGAATTGAGAAAAATGTTACATTCCGATCGGTTTTTGTTTTCTGCAAAAATTTCTCAAAAGTATGTCGAGTTTGGTCTCAAATGAAAGGTCTCGTTGAGGGCTAGCGTGCAGAATTGACAAAAATGTCCCATTCCGATCGGCTTTTGTTTTCTGCAAAAAGTTCTCAAAGTTATGTCGAGTTTGGACTCAAATGAAACGTCTTGTTGAGGGCTAGCGTGTGGAATTGACAAAAATGTTCCATGTTGACCGGCTTTTGTTTTTTGCAAAAAAAAATTAGAAGTATATCGTGTTTGCAATCTAATGAAAGGTCTTAGTGAGGCCTGACGTGGAAATATGAAATAATTGTTTCATGTCGATCGGCATTTGTTTTTTGCACTGACAGCGGAGCTCTAGGGAATGCTCGGCGTAGCCGAGAATTCGCTAGTCCTATATACTAAAAGGCATGTGTCCATGATGTTCATTTATTTTCATCATGACGATCGCCAAACTTTGTCACAAGCCAAACTGCCTGAACCATGAAAGGTATTGTTGTAAATTTTTTTTTAGATTGCAGGGAATAATGTGTAGTTGTGCCTTTTGGGGGTCTCATATTTTTACTGTGAGTGGTTCTTGTGTAAAAAAATAAAAACTGTGCAAAATTAATAACTTGAAACAATGGATCCTAGTAGCCATGTCTAAATTTAAAAAGAGTCACGAGGTCATCTGTCACTTTTGACAATCTGTCTATGAACTTTAAACGATTATAACTTTTTATAGAACATTAATATTAAAGAAGTAAATACAGTATCATGTATTATAGTCTCGAGCAAAGGTGTTACAATTAATTTAAGTTTAAAACATAACGTATTTCCTATATACTAAAAAGGCATGTGTCGTGATGTTTATTTATTTTCATCATGACGATCGCCAAATTTTGTCACAAGCCTAACTGCCTGAACCATGAAAGGGATTGTTGTAAATTTTTTTTTAGATTGCAGGGAATAATGTGTAGTTGTGCCTTTTGGGGGTCTCATATTTTTACTGTAAGTGGTTCTTGCGTAAAAAAATAAAAACTGTGCAAAATTAATAACTTGAAACAATGGATCCTAGTAGCCATGTCTAAATTTAAGAAGAGTCACGAGGTCATCTGTCGCTTTTGACAATCTGTCTATGAACTTTAAACGATTATAACTTTTTATAGAACATTGATATTAAAGAAGTAAATACAGTATCATGTATAATAGTCTTGAGCAAAGGTGTTACAACTAATTTAAGTTTAAAACATAACGTATTTAAATAATAATAATTTTGACGTTTCCATTGTCAAAAGTCAGAAAAATGTTGTTTGGAAAAAGTTGTGAGAAGTATGTGGTGTTTAGTATCAAATGAAAGGGCTCGATAAGGGCTGGCGTGTAGAAAGAACAATAAAGGTCAAAGTTGATCGGCTTTTGTTTTTTGCAAAAATTTCCTAAAGGTATGTCGAGTTTGGTCTCAAATGAAAGGTCTCGTTGAGGGCTAGCCTGCAGAATTGACAAAAATGTTCCATGTCGATCGGCTTTTGTTTTATGCAAAAAGTTGTCAGAAGTATGTCGTGTTTGGTATCAAATGAAAGGTTTCGTTGAGGGCTAGCAAGCAGAATTGACAAAAATGTTCCATTCCGATCGGCTTTTGTTTTCTGCAAAAAGTTCTCAAAGGTATGTCGAGTTTGGTCTCAAATGAAAGGTCTCGTTGAGGGCTAACGTGCAGAGTTGACAAAAATGTGCCATGTCAATCGCCTTTTGTTATTTGCAAAAAGTTGTCAGAAGTGTGTGGTGTTTGATGTCAAATGAAAGGTTTCGTTGAGGGCTAGCGTGCAGAATTGACAAAAATGTTCCATGCCAATCGGCTTTTGTTTTTCACAAATAGATGTCAGAAGTACGTGGTGGTTAGTATCAAAATAAAGGTCTCGATGAGGGTTAGCGTGAAAAATTAACAAAATTGCTAAATCTTGATCGGCTTTTGTTTTTTGCGAAAAGTTCTCAGAAATATGACGAGTATAGTCTCAAAAGAAAGGTCTCATTGAGGGCTAGCATACAGAATTGACAAAAATGATCCATTACGGTCTGCTTTTCTTTTTACACAAAGTTTTCAAAAGTTTATAATGTTTGGTATCAAATTAAAGTTCTCGGTGTGGGCTAGCCTGTAGAAATTTCAAAAATATTCCATGTCCATTGACTTTTGTTTTATGCAAAAAGATATCAGAAGTATGTTGTGTTTGGTATCAAATGAAAGGGCTCGATAAGGGCTCGAGTAGAGAATTGACAAAAATGGTCTATGTCGATCGGCTTTTGTTTTATGCAACAAGTTGTCAGAAATATGTCGTGTTTGGTATCGAATAAAAGATCTCATTGAGGGCTAGCGTGCAGAATTGGCAGAAATGATCCATTCCGATCGGCTTTTGTTTTCTGCAAACAGTTCTCAAAAGTATGTCGAGTTTGGTCTCAAATGAAACGTCTTGTTGAGAACTAGCGTGCAGAATAGACAAAAATGTGCTATGTCGATTGGTTTTTGTTTTTTGCAAAAAGTTGTCAGAAGTGTATGGTGTTTGGTATCAAATGAAAGGTCTCGGTGAGGGCTGACGTGGAAATATTAAATAATTGTTTCATGTTGATCGGCATTTGTTTTTTGCACTGACAGCGGAGCTCTAGGGAATGCTCGGCGTAGCCGAGAATTCGCTAGTCCTATATACTAAAAGGCATGTGTCCTAATCTATATTTATTTTCATCACGACGATCGCCAAATTTTCGGACAAACCTACAGCCTTAACCATTTATGAAATTGATATGTATAATAATATCAAGTTGTAGAGAATGATGCGTAGGTGTGCCTTTTTGTTGTTTCATATTTTTACGTCGAGCAGTTTTTGCGTAAATTAATAAAAACCACACACTTTTGTCATTTTGAAACAAAAAATTCTATAAGGATCCTAGTAGCCATGTCTAAATTTAAAAAGAATCACGCTGTAATCTGTCACTTTTGACAAATAGTCTGTGAACTTTAAACGATTGTATTTTCAAATAGAACATTGATATTAGAGAAATGAATACAGTATCATGTATAATAGTCTTGAGCAAAGGTGTTACAATTAATTTAAGTTTAAAACATAACGTATTTATGTGTCGTGATGTTTACTTATTTTCATCACGACGATCGCCAAATTTTGTCACAAGCCAAACTGCCTGAACCATCAAAGGGATTGCTGTAAATTTTTTTTTAGATTGCTGGGAATAATGTGTAGTTGTGCCTTTTGGGGGTCTCATATTTTTACTGTGAGTGGTTCTTGTGTAAAAAAATAAAAACTGTTAAAAATTAATAACTTGAAACAACGGATCCTAGTAGCCATGTTTAAATTTAAGAAGAGTCACGAGGTCATCTGTCACTTTTGACAATCTGTCTATGAACTTTAAACGATTATAACTTTTTTTAGAACATTGATATTAAAGAAGTAAATACAGTGTCAAGTATATTAGTCTTGAGCAAAGGTGTTACAACTAATATAAGTTTAAAACATAACGTTTTTAATTAATATAAATTTTGACGTTTCCAATGTCAAAAGTCAATGTTGACAAATGTGTGATGAAGTAACTAAATTAAAACCGAATATTCCTAAACACTTTGCTGTGTTTGATATCAAAAGAAAAGAAACTATAAGGGCCGGTTTTGAAATGACAAAAAAAAAATATGTCACGTCGATCTGCATTTGTTTTGCGCAAAAAGTTGTTACAAGTAGGTCGTCCTTGGATTTTAATGAAACGACACAATGTGGATTGGAGTGCACGAATGACAAAAATATTCTACGTCGATTAGAATTTGTTTTTTGCAAAATGTTATCAGAAATATGTGTTATGTATCGAATGAAAAGTCTCGGTGAGGGCTGGTGTACAAAAAAGAAAATTTTCCTTGTTGATCGGCTTTTGTTTTATGCAAAACGTTAATAGACGTATGTCGTGTTTGGTATCGAATGAAAGGTCTTGGCGAGGACTCGCGTAGAGAATTGACAAAAATAATCTATGTCGATCGGCTTTTGTTTTTTGCAAAAAGTTGTATAAAGTATATCATGTTTGGTCTCAAATAAAAGGTCTTGTTGAGGGCTCGCGTGCAGAACTGACAAAAACGGTCTATGTTGATCGGCTTTTGTTTTATGCAAAAAGTTAATCGAAGTATATCGTGTTTGGTATCTAATGAAAGGTCTCATTGAGTGCTGATATCGAGAATTAACAAAAATGTTTAATTTCGATCGGCTTTTCTTTTTTGCAGAAAGTTGTCAGAAGTATATCGTTTTTGGTATAAAATGAAAGGTCTTGATGAGAGCTGACATGTAAAATTGACAGAAATGGTTCATGCTGACCCGTTTTTGTTTTTTGGAAAAAGATGTTAGAAATATGTCGTGTTTGGTATCAAATTAAATGTCTTGGTGAGGGCTGATGTACAGAAGTGACAAAAAATTGCCAAGTTGTTCTGCATTTGTTTTTTTTTACAATTACTTGCCGGAAGTACACCGTATTTGATATTAAATGAAAGTATTCGAGAAGACCTGCCTTGCAGAAATAAAATTAGCTTTCAAATGTTAATATTTCACTGACGCCGGAGGCCTAGGGAACGCTCAGCGTAGCTGAGTATTCGTTAGTCTCCTATACTGAACGATTAGATTCACTATTTTTAATATATCTCACTCTCTATAGATTCATTACGACAAACGATTAATTTTTATAAGTAGCTACAGCCTGAACCATACAAGAGATTGATGTAATTGTTTTTTTAGATTGTAGGGAATAATGTGAATTACGATCCTTTTGGGGTCTCATATTTTTACTGTGAGTGGTTTTCATGTAAAAAAATAAAAACTGTGCATAATTAGTACCTTGAAACAATGGATCCCAGAGGCCATGTCTAACTTTAAGAAGAATCACGCCGTCATCCGTCACTTTTGACAATCTGTCTATGAACTTTAAATGAGTATATCTTTTAATAGAACATTGATATCAAAGATTTAAAAACAGTATCATGAATAATAGACTTGAGCAAATGTTGTTACAAATAATTTAAGTTTAAAACATAACGTATTTAATTAATATAAATTTTGACGTTTCCAATGTCAAAAGTCAATGTTGCCAAATGTGTGATGAAGTAACTAAATTAAAACCAAATATTCCTAAACTAACTTCACTGAAGACGGTGGCAGTTGTATTAGGGTTGACAATATTAATATATAAATTTAAAAATTAACTACTATTTTTTAATGCAAACAGTGTTGCCAAATTATAAAGTAACAAAATAAAAATCAAATATTTCTAAATAAAATAAATTGAATACTTTGCTGTGTTTGTTATCAAAAAAGAAAGGAAACCATAATGGCCAGTTTTAAAATGACAAAAAAATGTGTCATGTCGATCTGCATTTGTTTTCCGTAAAAAGTTGTTAGAAGTAGGTCGTCCTTGGGTTTTAAGGAAACGACACAATACGGACTGGTGTGCACGAATGACAAAAATGTTTCATGTAGATTAGAATTTGTTTTTTGCATAATGTTGTCAGAAAAATGTCGTGTTTGGGTATTTTCAAATTACAAAAATCAATGTTGCCAAATGTTTAATAAAGTAACTAAACAAAGAACAAATGTTCCCAAATGAAAGGTTACTGAAGACAGTGAATGTTATATTAGACTAGGTCACAATGAGGGCTAGCGTGCAGAATGAACAAAAATGTTCTATATCGAACGGCTTTTGTTTTTTGGAAAATGTTGTGAGAAGTATGTGGTGTTTGGTATCAAATGAAAAGGCTCGATAAGGGCTGGCGTGTAGAATTAAGAAAAAAGGTCAATGTTGATCGGCTTTTGTTTTTGCAAAAATTTCTCAAAGATATGTCGAGTTTGGTCTCAAATGAAAGGTCTCGTTGAGGGCTAGCGTGCAGAATTGACAAAAATGTTCCATGTCGATCGGCTTTTGTTTTATGCAAAAAGTTGTCAGAAGTATGTCGTGTTTGGTATCAAATGAAAGGTCTCGGAGAGGGTTAGCCTGCAGAACTGACAAAAATGTACTATGTCGATCGGTTTTTGTTTTTTGCAAAAAGTTGTCAGAAGTATATCGTGTTTGATATCAAATGAAAGGTCTCGGAGAGGACAAGCGTGCAGAAATGATAAAAATGTGCTATGTCGATCGGTATTTGTTTTTTGCAAAAAGTTGTCAGAAGTGTGTGGTGTTTAGTATCAAATGAAAAGTCTCGTTGAGGGCTAGCGTGCAGAATTGACAAAAATGTTCCATGTCGATCGGCTTTTGTTTTATGAAACAAGTTGTCAGAAGTGTGTCGTGTTTGGTATCAAATGAAAGGTCTCGGAGAGGGCTAGCCTGCAGAATTGACAAAAATGTACTATGTCGATCGGTTTTTGTTTTTTGCAAAAAGTTGTCAGAAGTATATCGTGTTTGATATCAAATGAAAGGTCTCGGAGAGGGCTAGCGTGCAGAATTGATAAAAATGTGCTATGTTGATCAGTATTTGTTTTTTGCAAAAAGTTGTCAGAAGTGTGTGGTGATTAGTATGAAATGAAAAGTCTCGTTGAGGGTTAGCCTGCAGAATTGACAAAAATGTTCCATGTCGATCGGCTTTTGTTTTATGCAAAAAGTTGTCAGAAGTATGTCGTGTTTGGTATCAAATGAAAGGTCTCAAAGAGGGCTGGCGTGCAGAATTGACAAAAAATGTGCTATGTCGATCGGCTTTTGTTTTTTGTAAAAGGTTGTCACAAGTATATAGTGTTTGGTATCAAATGAAAAGTCTGGGTGTGGGCTAGCGTGTAGATATGATAAAAATGTTTCATGTCGATCGACTTTTGTTTAATGCAGAAAGTTGTCAGAAGTATGTCGTGTATGATATCAAATGAAAGGTCTCGGTGAGAGTTGGGGTACATAAATGACAAAAATGTTTCATGTCGACCGGCTTTTGTTTTTTGCAAAATATTATTAGAAGTATATCGTGTTTGCAATCTAATGAAAGGTCTCGGTGAGGCCTGACGTGCAAATATGAAATAATTGTTTCATATCGATCGGCATTTGTTTTTTGCACTGACAGCGAAGCTCTAGGGAATGCTCGGCGTAGCCGAGAATTCGCTAGTATTTTAGCTAAAAGAAAACATTGCAACAAGAAAATTGCTATTTCAAGTGTGTTAGGTATTCTAGAATCCAGTCCATGTAGCTTACAATATACAACATATTTATCAAAAATAGAAAAAATCTGACTTTTTTTTTGTAAAAAATCATATAAATATTTGTTTGCGCGCCCGAATTTTATAATTTTTCATCATATTTTATCCGCAGTATAGGTCCAAAAGCATGTTTATGAACGTTTTAACAAAAATATCCATTTCAAAAATATGTAAAATCTGACTTTATTTTTGTAAAAAATCATATAAATATTTGCTTCCGCGCCCGAATTTTATGATTTCTCATCATAATTTACGTAAATGAAAACATTGCAACAAAAAAATTGCTATTTCAAGTGTGGTAGGTATTCTAGAATCCAGCCAATGAAGCTTACAATATACAACGTATTCATCAAAAATAGGTAAAATCTGACTTTATTTTTGTAAAAAATTATATAAATATTTGCTTCCGCGCTCGAATTTTATAATATTTCATCATATTTTATCCATAGTATAGGTCCAAATTCATGTTTATGAACGTTTTAACAAAAATATCCATTTCAAAAATATGTAAAATCTGACTTTATTTTTGTAAAAAATCATATAAATATTTGCTTCCGCGCCCGAATTTTATGATTTTTTATCATAATTTACGTAAAAGAAAACATTGCAACAAGAAAATTACTATTTCAAGTGTGTTAGGTATTCTAGAATGCAGCCCATGTAGCTTACAATACACAACGTATTCATCAAAAATAGGTAAAATCTGACTTTTTTTTTGTAAAAAATCATATAAATATTTGTTTGCGCGCCCGAATTTTATAATTTTTCATCATATTTTATCCGCGATATAGGTCCAAAAGCATGTTTATGAATGTTTTAACAAAAATATCCATTTCAAGAATAGGAAAAATCTGACTTTATTTTTGTAAAAAATCAGATAAATATTTGCTTCCGCGCCCGATTTTTATGATTTTTCATCATATTTTAGGTAAAAGAAAACATTGCAACAAGAAAATTGCTATTTCAAGTGTGGTAGGTATTCTAGAATCCAGCCAATGAAGCTTACAATATACAACGTATTCATCAAAAATAGGTAAAATCTGACTTTATTTTTGTAAAAAATTATATAAATATTTGCTTCCGCGCTCGAATTTTATAATTTTTCATCATATTTTATCCATAGTATAGGTCCAAATTCATGTTTTTGAACGTTTTAACAAAAATATCCATTTCAAAAATATGTAAAATCTGACTTTATTTTTGTAAAAAATCATATAAATATTTGCTTCCGCGCCCGAATTTTATGATTTTTCATCATAATTTACGTAAAAGAAAACATTGCAACAAGAAAATTGCTATTTCAAGTGTGGTAGGTATTCTAGAATGCAGCCCATGTAGCTTACAATATACAACGTATTCATCAAAAATAGGTAAAATCTGACTTTTTTTTTTGTAAAAAATCATATAAATATTTGTTTGCGCGCCCGAATTTTATAATTTTTCATCATATTTTATCCGCAATATAGGTCCAAAAGCATGTTTATGAATGTTTTAACAAAAATATCCATTTCAAGAATAAGAAAAATCTGACTTTATTTTTGTAAAAAATCATATAAATATTTGCTTCCGCGCCCGATTTTTATGATTTTTCATCATATTTTAGGTAAAAGAAAACATTGCAACAAGAAAATTGCTATTTCAAGTGTGGTAGGTATTCTAGAATCCAGCCAATGAAGCTTACAATATACAACGTATTCATCAAAAACAGGTAAAATCTGACTTTATTTTTGTAAAAAATTATATAAATATTTGCTTCCGCGCTCGAATTTTTAAATTTTTTATCATATTTTATCCATAGTATAGGTCCAAATTCATGTTTATGAACGTTTGAACAAAAATATCCATTTCAAAAATATGTAAAATCTGACTTTATTTTTGTAAAAAATCATATAAATATTTGCTTCCGAGCCCGAATTTTATAATTTTTCATCATATTTTATCCATAGTATAGGTCCAAATTCATGTTTATGAACGTTTTAACAAAAATATCCATTTCAAAAATATGTAAAATCTGACTTAATTTTTGTAAAAAATCATATAAATATTTGCTTCCGAGCCCAAATTTTATGATTTTTCATCATATTTTAGCTAAAAGAAAACATTGCAACAAGAAAATTGCTATTTCAAGTGTGTTAGGTATTCTAGAATCCAGCCCATGTAGCTTAAAATATACAACGTATTCATCAAAAACGCGCTATCTCAGAGTTTTTTTGCAAAAAATCATATAAATATTTGTTTGCGCGCCCGAATTATATAATTTTTCATCATATTTTATCCGCAGTATAGGTCCAAAAGCATGTTTATGAATGTTATAACAAAAA
The DNA here is from genome assembly GCA_035578165.1 of Stenolophus ochropezus. NCBI lineage: Eukaryota > Metazoa > Arthropoda > Insecta > Coleoptera > Carabidae > Stenolophus > Stenolophus ochropezus. The sequence continues at coordinate 28,183 of JAQOWZ010000445.1, forward strand.
TATCCATTTCAAGAATAGGAAAAACCTGACTTATTTTTGTAAAAAATCATATAAATATTTGCTTCCGCGCCCGAATTTTATGATTTTTCATCATAATTTACGTAAAGGAAAACATTGCAACAAAAAAATTGCTATTTCAAGTGTGGTAGGTATTCTAGAATCCAGCCAATGAAGCTTACAATATACAACGTATTCATCAAAAATAGGTAAAATCTGACTTTTTTTTTGTAAAAAATCATATAATATTTGTTTGCGCGCCCGAATTTATAATTTTTTCATCATATTTTATCCGCAATATAGGTCCAAAAGCATGTTTATGAATGTTTAACAAAAATATCCATTTCAAGAATAGGAAAAATCTGACTTTATTTTTGTAAAAAATCATATAAATATTTGCTTCTGCGCCCGATTTTTATGATTTTTCATCATATTTTAGGTAAAAAGAAAACATTGCAACAAGAAAATTGCTATTTCAAGTGTGGTAGGTATTCTAGAATCCAGCCAATGAAGCTTACAATATACAACGTATTCATCAAAAATAGGTAAAATCTGACTTTATTTTTGTAAAAAATTATATAAATATTTGCTTCCCGCGCTCGAATTTTATAATTTTTCATCATATTTTATCCATAGTATAGGTCCAAATTCATGTTTATGAACGTTTTAACAAAAATATCCATTTCAAAAATATGTAAAATCTGACTTTATTTTTGTAAAAAATCATATAAATATTTGCTTCCGAGCCCGAATTTTATAATTTTTCATCATATTTTATCCATAGTATAGGTCCAAATTCATGTTTATGAACGTTTTAACAAAAATATCCATTTCAAAAATATATAAAATCTGACTTTATTTTTGTAAAAAATCATATAAATATTTGCTTCCGAGCCCAAATTTTATGATTTTTCATCATATTTTAGCTAAAAGAAAACATTGCAACAAGAAAATTGCTATTTCAAGTGTGTTAGGTATTCTAGAATCCAGTCCATGTAGCTTACAATATACAACATATTCATCAAAAATAGAAAAAATCTGACTTTTTTTTGTAAAAAATCATATAAATATTTGCTTCCGAGCCCGAATTTTATAATTTTTCATCATATTTTATCCATAGTATAGGTCCAAATTCATGTTTATGAACGTTTTAAAACAAAAATATCCATTTCAAAAATATGTAAAATCTGACTTTATTTTTGTAAAAAATCATATAAATATTTGCTTCCGAGCCCAAATTTTATGATTTTTCATCATATTTTAGCTAAAAGAAAACATTGCAACAAGAAAATTGCTATTTCAAGTGTGTTAGGTATTCTAGAATCCAGTCCATGTAGCTTACAATATACAACATATTTATCAAACATAGAAAAAATCTGACTTTTTTTTTGTAAAAAAATCATATAAATATTTGTTTGCGCGCCCGAATTTTATAATTTTTCATCATATTTTATCCGCAGTATAGGTCCAAAAGCATGTTTATGAACGTTTTAACAAAAATATCCATTTCAAAAATATGTAAAATCTGACTTTATTTTTGTAAAAAATCATATAAATATTTGCTTCCGCGCCCGAATTTTATGATTTCTCATCATAATTTACGTAAATGAAAACATTGCAACAAAAAAATTGCTATTTCAAGTGTGGTAGGTATTCTAGAATCCAGCCAATGAAGCTTACAATATACAACGTATTCATCAAAAATAGGTAAAATCTGACTTTATTTTTGTAAAAAATTATATAAATATTTGCTTCCGCGCTCGAATTTTTATAATATTTTATCATATTTTATCCATAGTATAGGTCCAAATTCATGTTTTATGAACGTTTTAACAAAAATATCCATTTCAAAAATATGTAAAATCTGACTTTAATTTTTGTAAAAAATCATATAAATATTTGCTTCCGCGCCCGAATTTTATGATTTTTTATCATAATTTACGTAAAAGAAAACATTGCAACAAGAAAATTACTATTTCAAGTGTGTTAGGTATTCTAGAATGCAGCCCATGTAGCTTACAATACACAACGTATTCATCAAAAACAGGTAAAATCTGACTTTTTTTTTGTAAAAAATCATATAAATATTTGTTTGCGCGCCCGAATTTTATAATTTTTCATCATATTTTATCCGCAATATAGGTCCAAAAGCATGTTTATGAATGTTTTAACAAAAATATCCATTTCAAGAATAGGAAAAATCTGACTTTATTTTTGTAAAAAATCAGATAAATATTTGCTTCCGCGCCCGATTTTTATGATTTTTCATCATATTTTAGGTAAAAGAAATCATTGCAACAAGAAAATTTGCTATTTTAAGTGTGGTAGGTATTCTAGAATCCAGCCAATGAAGCTTACAATATACAACGTATTCATCAAAAATAGGTAAAATCTGACTTTATTTTTGTAAAAAATTATATAAATATTTGCTTCCGCGCTCGAATTTTATAATTTTTCATCATATTTTATCCATAGTATAGGTCCAAATTCATGTTTATGAACGTTTTAACAAAAATATCCATTTCAAAAATATGTAAAATCTGACTTTATTTTTGTAAAAAATCATATAAATATTTGCTTCCGCGCCCGAATTTTATGATTTTTCATCATAATTTACGTAAAAGAAAACATTGCAACAAGAAAATTGCTATTTCAAGTGTGGTAGGTATTCTAGAATGCAGCCCATGTAGCTTACAATATACAACGTATTCATCAAAAATAGGTAAAATCTGACTTTTTTTTTTGTAAAAAATCATATAAATATTTGTTTGCGCGCCCGAATTTTATAATTTTTCATCATATTTTATCCGCAATATAGGTCCAAAAGCATGTTTATGAATGTTTTAACAAAAATATCCATTTCAAGAATAAGAAAAATCTGACTTTATTTTTGTAAAAAATCATATAAATATTTGCTTCCGCGCCCGATTTTTATGATTTTTCATCATATTTTAGGTAAAAGAAAACATTGCAACAAGAAAATTTGCTATTTCAAGTGTGGTAGGTATTCTAGAATCCAGCCAATGAAGCTTACAATATACAACGTATTCATCAAAAATAGGTAAAATCTGACTTTATTTTTGTAAAAAATTATATAAATATTTGCTTCCGCGCTCGAATTTTTAAATTTTTTATCATATTTTATCCATAGTATAGGTCCAAATTCATGTTTATGAACGTTTGAACAAAATATCCATTTCAAAATATGTAAAATCTGACTTTATTTTTGTAAAAAATCATATAAATATTTACTTCCGAGCCCGAATTTTATAATTTTTCATCATATTTTATCCATAGTATAGGTCCAAATTCATGTTTATGAACGTTTTAAACAAAAATATCCAGTTCAAAAATATGTAAAATCTGACTTAATTTTTGTAAAAAATCATATAAATATTTGCTTCCGAGCCCAAATTTTATGATTTTTCATCATATTTTAGCTAAAAGAAAACATTGCAACAAGAAAATTGCTATTTTAAGTGTGTTAGGTATTCTAGAATCCAGTCCTTGTAGCTTACAATATACAACATATTCATCAAAAATAGAAAAAATCTGACTTTTTTTTGTAAAAAATCATAAAAATATTTGTTTGCGCGCCCGAATTTTATAATTTTTCATCATATTTTATCCGCAGTATAGGTCCAAAAGCATGTTTATGAACGTTTTAACAAAAATATCCATTTCAAAAACATGTAAAATCTGACTTTATTTTTGTAAAAAATCATATAAATATTTGCTTCCGCGCCCGAATTTTATGATTTTTTCATCATAATTTACGTAAATAAAAACATTGCAACAAAAAAATTGCTATTTCAAGTGTGGTAGGTATTCTAGAATCCAGCCAAAGAAGCTTACAATATACAACGTATTCATCAAAATAGGTAAAATCTGACTTTATTTTTGTAAAAAATTATATAAATATTTGCTTCCGCGCTCGAATTTTATAATATTTTATCATATTTTATCCATAGTATAGGTCCAAATTCATGTTTATGAACGTTTTAACAAAAATATCCATTTCAAAAATATATAAAATCTGACTTTTTTTTTGCAAAAAATCATATAAATATTTGTTTGCGCGCCCGAATTATATAATTTTTCATCATATTTTATCCGCAGTATAGGTCCAAAAGCATGTTTATGAATGTTATAACAAAAATATCCATTTCAAGAATAGGAAAAATCTGACTTTATTTTTGTAAAAAATCATATAAATATTTGCTTCCGCGCCCGAATTTTATGATTTTTTATCATAATTTACGTAAAGGAAAACATTGCAACAAAAAAATTTGCTATTTCAAGTGTGGTAGGTATCTAGAATCCAGCCAATGAAGCTTACAATATACAACGTATTCATCAAAAATAGGTAAAATCTGACTTTTTTTTTGTAAAAAATCATATAAATATTTGTTTGCGCGCCCGAATTTTATAATTTTTTCATCATATTTTATCCGCAATATAGGTCCAAAAGCATGTTTATGAATGTTTTAACAAAAATATCCATTTCAAGAATAGGAAAAATCTGACTTTATTTTTGTAAAAAATCATATAAATATTTGCTTCTGCGCCCGATTTTTATGATTTTTCATCATATTTTAGGTAAAAGAAAACATTGCAACAAGAAAATTGCTATTTCAAGTGTGGTAGGTATTCTAGAATCCAGCCATTGAAGCTTACAATATACAACGTATTCATCAAAAATAGGTAAAATCTGACTTTATTTTTGTAAAAATTATATAAATATTTGCTTCCGCGCTCGAATTTTATAATTTTTCATCATATTTTATCCATAGTATAGATCCAAATTCATGTTTATGAACGTTTTAACAAAAATATCCATTTCAAAAATATGTAAAAATCTGACTTTATTTTTGTAAAAAAATCATATAAATATTTGCTTCCGAGCCCGAATTTTATAATTTTTCATCATATTTTATCCATAGTATAGGTCCAAATTCATGTTTATGAACGTTTTAACAAAAATATCCATTTCAAAAATATATAAAATCTGACTTTATTTTTGTAAAAAATCATATAAATATTTGCTTCCGAGCCCAAATTTTATGATTTTTCATCATATTTTAGCTAAAAGAAAACATTGCAACAAGAAAATTGCTATTTCAAGTGTGTTAGGTATTCTAGAATCCAGTCCATGTAGCTTACAATATACAACATATTCATCAAAAATAGAAAAAATCTGACTTTTTTTTGTAAAAAATCATATAAATATTTGCTTCCGAGCCGAATTTTATAATTTTTCATCATATTTTATCCATAGTATAGGTCCAAATTCATGTTTATGAACGTTTTAACAAAAATATCCATTTCAAAATATGTAAAATCTGACTTTATTTTTGTAAAAAATCATATAAATATTTGCTTCCGAGCCCAAATTTTATGATTTTTCATCATATTTTAGCTAAAAGAAAACATTGCAACAAGAAAATTGCTATTTCAAGTGTGTTAGGTATTCTAGAATCCAGTCCATGTAGCTTACAATATACAACGTATTCATCAAAAATAGGTAAAATCTGACTTTTTTTTTTGTAAAAAATCATATAAATATTTGTTTGCGCGCCCCGAATTTTATAATTTTTCATCATATTTTATCCGCAATATAGGTCCAAAAGCATGTTTATGAATGTTTTAACAAAAATATCCATTTCAAGAATAAGAAAAATCTGACTTTATTTTTGTAAAAAATCATATAAATATTTGCTTCCGCGCCCGATTTTTATGATTTTTCATCATATTTTAGGTAAAAGAAAACATTGCAACAAGAAAATTGCTATTTCAAGTGTGGTAGGTATTCTAGAATCCAGCCCAATGAAGCTTACAATATACAACGTATTCATCAAAAATAGGTAAAATCTGACTTTATTTTTGTAAAAAATTATATAAATATTTGCTTCCGCGCTCGAATTTTTAAATTTTTTATCATATTTTATCCATAGTATAGGTCCAAATTCATGTTTATGAACGTTTTAACAAAAATATCCATTTCAAAAATATGTAAAATCTGACTTTATTTTTGTAAAAAATCATAAATATTTGCTTCCGAGCCCGAATTTTATAATTTTTCATCATATTTTATCCATAGTATAGGTCCAAATTCATGTTTATGAATGTTTTAACAAAAATATCCATTTCAAAAATATGTAAAATCTGACTATATTTTTGTAAAAAATCATATAAATATTTGCTTCCGCGCCCAAATTTTATGATTCTTCATCATATTTTAGCTAAAAGAAAACACTGCAACAAGAAAATTGCTATTTCAAGTGTGTTAGGTATTCTAGAATCCAGTCCATGTAGCTTACAATATACAACATATTTATCAAAAATTGAAAAAAATCTGACTTTTTTTTTGTAAAAAATCATATAAATATTTGTTTGCGCGCCCGATTTTATAATTTTTCATCATATTTTATCCGCAGTATAGGTCCAAAAGCATGTTTATGAACGTTTTAACAAAAATATCCATTTCAAAAATATGTAAAATCTGACTTTATTTTTGTAAAAAATCATATAAATATTTGCTTCCGCGCCCGAATTTTATGATTTTTCATCATAATTTACGTAAATGAAAACATTGCAACAAAAAAAATTGCTATTTCAATTGTGGTAGGTATTCTAGAATCCAGCCAATGAAGCTTACAATATACAACGTATTCATCAAAAATAGGTAAAATCTGACTTTATTTTTGTAAAAAATTATATAAATATTTGCTTCCGCGCTCGAATTTTATAATATTTCATCATATTTTATCCATAGTATAGGTCCAAATTCATGTTTATGAACGTTTTAACAAAAATATCCATTTAAAAAATATGTAAAATCTGACTTTATTTTTGTAAAAAATCATATAAATATTTGCTTCCGCCGCCCGAATTTTATGATTTTTCATCATAATTTACGTAAAAGAAAACATTGCAACAAGAAAATTGCTATTTCAAGTGTGTTAGGTATTCTAGAATGCAGCCCATGTAGCTTACAATATACAACGTATTCATCAGAAATAGGTAAAATCTGACTTTTTTTTGTAAAAAATCATAAAAATATTTGTTTGCGCGCCCGATTTTATAATTTTTCATCATATTTTATCCGCAATATAGGTCCAAAAGCATGTTTATGAATGTTTTAACAAAAATATCCATTTCAAGAATAGGAAAAATCTGACTTTATTTTTGTAAAAAATCATATAAATATTTACTTCCGCGCCCGATTTTTATGATTTTTCATCATATTTTAGGTAAAAGAAAACATTGCAACAAGAAAATTGCTATTTCAAGTGTGGTAGGTATTCTAGAATCCAGCCAATGAAGCTTACAATATACAACGTATTCATCAAAAATAGGTAAAATCTGACTTTATTTTTGTAAAAAATTATATAAATATTTGCTTCCGCGCTCGAATTTTATAATTTTTCATCATATTTTATCCATAGTATAGGTCCAAATTCATGTTTATGAACGTTTTAACAAAAATATCCATTTCAAAAAATATGTAAAATCTGACTTAATTTTTGTAAAAAATCGAATAAATATTTGCTTCCGCGCCCGAATTTTATGATTTTTCATCATAATTTACGTAAAAGAAAACATTGCAACAAGAAAATTGCTATTTCAAGTGTGTTAGGTATTCTAGAATCCAGCCCATGTAGCTTACAATATACAACGTATTCATCAAAAATAGGTAAAACCTGACTTTTTTTTTGTAAAAAAATCATATAAATATTTGTTTGCGCGCCCGAATTTTATAATTTTTCATCATATTTTATACGCAATATAGGTCCAAAAGCATGTTTATGAATGTTTTAACAAAAAATATCCATTTCAAGAATAGGAAAAATCTGACTTTATTTTTGTAAAAAATCATATAAATATTTGCTTCCGCGCCCGATTTTTATGATTTTTCATCATATTTTAGGTAAAAGAAAACATTGCAACAAGAAAATTGCTATTTTCAAGTGTGGTAGGTATTCTAGAATCCAGCCAATGAAGCTTACAATATACAACGTATTCATCAAAAATAGGTAAAATCTGACTTTATTTTTGTAAAAATTATATAAATATTTGCTTCCGCGCTCGAATTTTATAATTTTTCATCATATTTTTATCCATAGTATAGGTCCAAATTCATGTTTATGAACGTTTTAACAAAAATATCCATTAAAAAAATATGTAAAATCTGACTTTATTTTTGTAAAAAATCATATAAATATTTGCTTCCGAGCCCGAATTTTATAATTTTTCATCATATTTTATCCATAGTATAGGTCCAAATTCATGTTTATGAATGTTTTAACAAAAATATCCATTTCAAAAATATGTAAAATCTGACTTTATTTTTGTAAAAAATCATATAAATATTTGCTTCCGAGCCCAAATTTTATGATTTTTCATCATATTTTAGCTAAAAGAAAACATTGCAACAAGAAAATTGCTATTTCAAGTGTGTTAGGTATTCTAGAATCCAGTCCATGTAGCTTACAATATACAACATATTTATCAAAAATAGAAAAAATCTGACTTTTTTTTTGTAAAAAATCATATAAATATTTGTTTGCGCGCCCGAATTTTATAATTTTTCATCATATTTTATCCGCAGTATAGGTCCAAAAGTATGTTTATGAACATTTTAACAAAAATATCCATTTCAAAAATATGTAAAATCTGCCTTTATTTTTGTAAAAAATCATATAAATATTTGCTTCCGCGTCCGAATTTTATGATTTTTCATCATAATTTACGCAAATGAAAACATTGCAACAAAAAAATTGCTATTTCAAGTGTGGTAGGTATTCTAGAATCCAGCAATGAAGCTTACAATATACAACGTATTCATCAAAAATAGGTAAAATCTGACTTTATTTTTGTAAAAAATTATATAAATATTTGCTTCCGCGCTCGAATTTTATAATATTTCATCATATTTTATCCATAGTATAGGTCCAAACTCATGTTTATGAACGTTTTAACAAAAATATCCATTTCAAAAATATATAAAATCTGACTTTATTTTTGTAAAAAATCATATAAATATTTGTTTCCGAGCCCGAATTTTATGATTTTTCATCATATTTTAGCTAAAAGAAAACATTGCAACAAGAAAATTGCTATTTCAAGTGTGTTAGGTATTCTAGAATCCAGCCCATGTAGCTTACAATATACAACGTATTCATCAAAAATAGGTAAAATCTGACTTTTTTTTTGTAAAAAATCATATAAATATTTGTTTGCGCGCCCGAATTTTATAATTTTTCATCATATTTTATACTCAATATAGGTCCAAAAGCATGTTTATGAATGTTTTAACAAAAATATCCATTTCAAGAATAGGAAAAATCTGACTTTATTTTTGTAAAAAATCATATAAATATTTGCTTCCGCGCCCGATTTTTATGATTTTTCATCATATTTTAGGTAAAAGAAAACATTGCAACAAGAAAATTGCTATTTCAAGTGTGGTAGGTATTCTAGAATCCAGCCAATGAAGCTTACAATATACAACGTATTCATCAAAAATAGGTAAAATCTGACTTTATTTTTGTAAAAATTATATAAATATTTGCTTCCGCGCTCGAATTTTATAATTTTTCATCATAAAATTTATCCATAGTATAGGTCCAAATTCATGTTTATTAACGTTTTAACAAAAATATCCATTTAAAAAATATGTAAAATCTGACTTTATTTTTGTAAAAAATCATATAAATATTTGCTTCCGAGCCCGAATTTTATAATTTTTCATCATATTTTATCCATAGTATAGGTCCAAATTCATATTTATGAACGTTTTAACAAAAATATCCATTTCAAAAATATGTAAAATCTGACTTTATTTTTGTAAAAAATCATATAAATATTTGCTTCCGAGCCCAAATTTTATGATTTTTCATCATATTTTAGCTAAAAGAAAACATTGCAACAAGAAAATTGCTATTTCAAGTGTGTTAGGTATTCTAGAATCCAGTTCATGTAGCTTACAATATACAACATATTCATCAAAAATAGAAAAAATCTGACTTTTTTTTGTAAAAAAATCATATAAATATTTGTTTGCGCGCCCGAATTTTATAATTTTTCATCATATTTTATCCGCAGTATAGGTCCAAAAGCATGTTTATGAACGTTTTAACAAAAATATCCATTTCAAAAACATGTAAAATCTGACTTTATTTTTGTAAAAAATCATATAAATATTTGCTTCCGCGCCCGAATTTTATGATTTTTCATCATAATTTACGTAAAAGAAAACATTGCAACAAAAAAATTGCTATTTCAAGTGTGGTAGGTATTCTAGAATCCAGCCAATGAAGCTTACAATATACAACGTATTCATCAAAAATAGGGTAAAAATCTGACTTTATTTTTGTAAAAAATTATATAAATATTTGCTTCCGCGCTCGAATTTTATAATATTTCTTCATATTTTATCCATAGTATAGGTCCAAATTCATGTTTATGAACGTTTTAACAAAAATATCCATTTCAAAAATATATAAAATCTGACTTTATTTTTGTAAAAAATCATATAAATATTTGTTTCCGAGCCCGAATTTTATGATTTTTCATCATATTTTAGCTAAAAGAAAACATTGCAACAAGAAAATTGCTATTTCAAGTGTGTTAGGTATTCTAGAATCCAGCCCATGTAGCTTACAATATACAACGTATTCATCAAAAATAGGTAAAATCTGACTTTTTTTTTGTAAAAAATCATATAAATATTTGTTTGCGCGCCCGAATTTTATAATTTTTCATCATATTTTATACTCAATATAGGTCCAAAAGCATGTTTATGAATGTTTTAAACAAAAATATCCATTTCAAGAATAGGAAAAATCTGACTTTATTTTTGTAAAAAATCATATAAATATTTGCTTCCGCGCCCGATTTTTATGATTTTTCATCATATTTTAGGTAAAAGAAAACATTGCAACAAGAAAATTGCTATTTCAAGTGTGGTAGGTATTCTAGAATCCAGCCAATGAAGCTTACAATATACAACGTATTCATCAAAAATAGGTAAAATCTGACTTTATTTTTGTAAAAAATTATATAAATATTTGCTTCCGCGCTCGAATTTTATAATTTTTCATCATAAAATTTATCCATAGTATAGGTCCAAATTCATGTTTATTAACGTTTTAACAAAAATATCCATTTAAAAAATATGTAAAATCTGACTTTATTTTTGTAAAAAATCATATAAATATTTGCTTCCGAGCCCGAATTTTATAATTTTTCATCATATTTTATCCATAGTATAGGTCCAAATTCATATTTATGAACGTTTTAACAAAAATATCCATTTCAAAAATATGTAAAATCTGACTTTATTTTTGTAAAAAATCATATAAATATTTGCTTCCGAGCCCAAATTTTATGATTTTTCATCATATTTTAGCTAAAAGAAAACATTGCAACAAGAAAATTGCTATTTCAAGTGTGTTAGGTATTCTAGAAATCCAGTTCATGTAGCTTACAATATACAACATATTCATCAAAAATAGAAAAAATCTGACTTTTTTTTGTAAAAAATCATATAAATATTTGTTTGCGCGCCCGAATTTTATAATTTTTCATCATATTTTATCCGCAGTATAGGTCCAAAAGCATGTTTATGAACGTTTTAACAAAAATATCCATTTCAAAAACATGTAAAATCTGACTTTATTTTTGTAAAAAATCATATAAATATTTGCTTCCGCGCCCGAATTTTATGATTTTTCATCATAATTTACGTAAAAGAAAACATTGCAACAAAAAAATTGCTATTTCAAGTGTGGTAGGTATTCTAGAATCCAGCCAATGAAGCTTACAATATACAACGTATTCATCAAAAATAGGTAAAATCTGACTTTATTTTTGTAAAAAATTATATAAATATTTGCTTCCGCGCTCGAATTTTATAATATTTCTTCATATTTTATCCATAGTATAGGTCCAAATTCATGTTTATGAACGTTTTAACAAAAATATCCATTTCAAAAATATATATAA